>JAVJIF010033171.1:0-82678 GCA_038442645.1 Agave tequilana | reverse complement strand
TACACAATACACTCAACATGAATCTACATATGGAAGAGATGTTAAGCTCTCCTTGCATATAGACAATACAAATCAAAAATTTTGAATTTTTCTTAAAAATTTTTTTTTTTTTGAGTTTTTGATACTAATTTCAAAACACAATGCACAAGCTTATTATGGAATACCAATTTGAAATTCTAATTAAGCTTAGCATCAATAATCTTTGTGCTTCAAAAGATACCAATTGTAAAACAAGCACAAAAACTATCATATATATGTATGAAGAAATTATATCAATTGAGATGGATACATACATATATAGGAAAAGCAAAATATGAGTACATACCAAAAAGGTTCATATTGATACCAATTGCAAATAACCAATGATACCAATAGAAAATAAGCTTAGGTGTATATATCACATAATCTACCACTTGAAGAATTCGAACTAGTTAAATGGAAATGTTTAACAACTAGTAAGAAATCCTTCAACCAAGGAATAAATCAAAAGGGTTTTTCACAAGTAAATCACATGGCACTAAAAACACTCTATCCATAAAGTCCATATCACAAAGAAGTGAGTGACTAGTGTTATGTGGAGCAAGGTATCATGAAAATGGCAATAAAACTCAATATTCCTTTAAATTTTGATAACACGAAAATCATCACAAATTTTTAATACATGAAAATCAACAATTATATTTCATGGCATATGTATGTTTAGTCAATGCAATAAGTATACATACATATCTCTTAAACACAATTGAGTCTATATAAATAGATTTGCATGAAAAGCAAATGACTCAAGAGGTATCCATGTATATCTTAATGTTTTGGCAAAATAAACATATACATGAAATGAAAAGCACATGGTCAAATCATAAGTCCAAAATGGGAATACAAGTTTAAAAATGTAATGATCATCAAAACTAAGCTATACTAGCACACTTAATGGGCACAAATAAGCAATCAAATCCAATCATATATAGATTTATTTGTGGTCCATAATGTGTACAAGTATAAATCCAAGTGTTGACAGAAACTAACATTTAAACTAATATTCAAATCATGAAGTGTAAGTAAATTTTGAGATCATACAAGAAAAGAATCATGTGCATCAATTAAGAATAGATAACTAGTTTAAATGGATTTTTGACAAACTAGTTAAAGATCCTTAAAGAATATAAGATCATATGTTTTTCATGAATAATACTAAATACATAAAAGTTCAAGCACTCATATTCCATAAAGCTCAAAATTATATATTTTCTTAAAGATTGAGTGTTCAAAGGTTATGTAAATAGTATCTTTATGAAAATAGTCTATGAAGCTTAAATCAAATAAGACTATTCAAATTTTATTAAACAACACATAAAAATCATTTTCATCATCTCAAAATCATTTTTCATAAAATCAACAATCTTCATGGTATATGTATGATTCATCCAATCTTAACAATACACATACATATCCCAAATATAAAAGAGTCTATCAAATGTGTTTGCATGAAAGCAAGAGACTCATGGTATACATGTATATTTATTAGATTTGAATTCAAAATGCATATACATGAAGTAAATCACTAAAATAGGCAAAAACATGTATGAAGGAGAATCATCAAAACTAGCCTATACATGTGCATATAGTGGATACAAATGAGCATGAAGTTCAATTATATATGAATCAATTGTAATTCACTATTTGTATATGTATACATACAAGTTTGACACATTCTACAACTAAGCATGTAATTATCACATGAAGCACATAAAATCTTAAAACATGAACATGCTATGAATATTATGGATGAACAAGCATGAACATAAAAAATAGGAGTTTAGAAATTGTTACCAACTCCAAAGCTCCAAATATGGTGGTCTTTCCCACCAAAATCTCCTTGATAGCAATGCATCCAAAAGTTTGTCCATCATGTCCATTGCATCCGCTATCAAGGCACCAATCCTCTCACGTTTTGTGAGAGCCCTCACCTACATCAAAATCAAAGGGTGGGGGTTTGGTACCCATACTTTCTTGGGTCCTTTGGGGTTAGCTTTATTGTAAGGATCCCAAAATCTTTATACTTAGCAAAATATAAATGAGGTTTCTTATCAAAACAATATTTTGCTAAATGGCCTTTGCGGCCACATGTGTACATGTGTACACCTTAGTATGCTTATGTGTAGGAGTGTGGTCATGTTGTGCAACATAAGCAAATGCATGGTTATGATGTGCATGAATGTGTGGAGTTTGTTTCTTTGAAAACATTGACTCCAACCTAGAATGATTAAAAGCGCAAGAGTTCAAAGTTGAACTCAAACCATCCATTTTATTTTTCAAATTCTTAATCTCATTAGTTGTGGCATGTAAAGCATGGTGAGATAAAGAATCATTTTTCTTTTTCTTTTGAAAAACATTATCCTTTTCTTTTTCAACAAATTTTCTTTTTAAAGATTTATTTTCTTGTAAAATACTTTCTTTTTGTTGTTCCACCATAGCAATATCATTTTTCAAAATATTGTTCCCTTCACAAAGATCATTCAATTTGAAAGCAAGGAAACATTTCATTTTTCAAATCTTTATTTTCCTTTTCTAAACATGCAAGTTTATTTCTAAAAGAATCATTTTCTACATGCATGCAATCAAATTTCTTTTTCCAACTTTTGTTATCTTTTTCTAAGCATGCAATGTTATCTCTAAGTGAGTCATGTTCTTTATGCATGCAAGCAATGTCCTTTTTCATCTTTTTATTATCTTTTCTTAACATGTCATATTTCTCAAGAATTATTGGCAAAATGAAGTGAGCTCATCATATGACATGTCCTCATCATCGGATTCGGAATTTACCTCAAGGGGGTCATCCCTTGGACCATAAAGCATGCGTTGGAGGTGTCGCTTCCAACGTTCGAGTCACTCCCCGCATAGTATAGATCTTTTTCGCCGAGGGAGGTGATGATGTTCCATACTACAAAAGCCGATTCAACATTAGAAACCCTAGATAAATAATCATCATTTAGGGTTGACTTAATAGCATGAAGGGCTTTTGCATTAGCCTCAATGTTCTTACCATTTAAGCAATATTCTTTATTAGTTGTGGCAAGATATACACTAAGGCCAAGTCCTTTGAGGAACAAAGACATCTTAACCTTCCAAATTTGGATGTTAAGAGTGTCAAAGGTGGGTGGTGACATGAAGTCCATGGTGTGTGTACAAAATATTGTGATTAGCCTAAAGGAGGATCTTTAACTCTAGGTTGTTAGACCCAATATCAAGAGCACTTGGCTCTGATACCAATTGTAAGTTCACCTAGAGGGGGGGTGAATAGGTGATGGCTAATCTAATGGTCACTTATGAACAAATAATGCGGAATTAAAACTAAGATGACCAAATAAAACTTCTTTTAATTAAACACTTATGTATAACACAAGAGTGTTGCCGAATTCCCCTTGCGAGGCTCTGGACAAGCTCCTCTAGATTCCCCTTGAATGGGTTGAGGTGCCGCGTTGGCTCTCTTGGTTGAATACTAGTGTTAACAACAATCCCAAGCAAGTATAGCAAATATGAGCACAAGTGAATATCATGCATATAAAGATAGACAATAATTGAATGCAAGATATAAATAAGAGACAAGAGAGAGAGAAAGAGCAATCGCAAACACAAGGGTATGTTTCGAGGTTCAAGCACACTTGCTCTACATCCCCGCCTTCGACACACGAAGGATTTCCACTATGCAAGATCCCAATGGATCTCTCCCCGGTGCCGCAACACCTACAAGCCCTTGGACTCTCTAGTCCCTTACACACCACAAGCCCACCGGCTCGTCGAGACCGCACCTCAAGCTACAAGAGTTCGCACCCGAACCCTAAACAACCACGAGCACACTTGCCCGTCTCCTCAAAGTACAAGATGAAATCTTGGTGATCTAAACACTTGATCACCTACAAAAACTCTCACTACAACACCTATAGGATGAATAGCTCAATGGATGCTCAAGTGTTTGTGTGAGAAAGCAAGGAAAGAAAGCTATGGAGGAAAACTCAAAGAATCACTTTTTACACTCTCTTGATAAAAACTCCCTTTAAGATGGGAAGTATTTGCTCTCTATTTTGTGGAGAAAACTCTTCTCAAAGTATCAGAAAAACAGGCTCAAGAAGTCTCCAAAATCTTGTGTTGAAAACAATGACAAAACCCCAATTTATAGGCTCCCAGAAACCTAGCCGTTGGGTTCTGTCAGTACAGTCGGTCGACCGGGTTGGTCGACCGCCAACGGTCAAAAATCCGACCGTTGGGGCTCTGCGGTCGACCGGCCCGGTCGACCGAATCTACCCGTGAGCACCGCAGTCTCCAGCGGTCGACCGTCCCGGTCGACCGGCCACTGTGCTGCCAGACGTGCACAAGTCTGTGCACGTCAGTCGACCGCGAGATCGACCGGCCATGGAGCGGTCGACCGAAAAGGCCTGTCAGCCAGTTCCAGGTCTGCACAGTTACGGATTTGAAAATAGGTCTTTTCACTCAATAAAAATCCCATAAATTCACAGTAAATCTAAAAAATAGTTTTAATCACAATAAAAAACTGTTTTTCTAAAAATATGTTTTTCTAAAACTTGTTTTTCCATAACTTCACAAAATACAAAAACAAGATATTTGAGTTCATTTAAAGTATAGTGTGTATGGATATGATCCACTACACAATCATAAAGATATATCTATATTTTTGTCATTAAGCATATAACTTGGTTTTGGTTAAAGATGTGTATAATAGAAATACCAAAAACCAAAGTAGATATTTTGTCACAAAGAAAAATCTTTTTTTCAAAAATAAAAATTCTTTTCTAAGACATAGAAATCTTTTATGAAAGCAATCCTATCAAGAGTTCTATCAAGACTGTGTGTGTGATATAACTTGAGCAATCCACCAACTATTCTATCCTTTACATTTTATCTAAAAAAAATACAAATCTTATACCTAGACACAAGTCTTCAACTTCTTGAAGTCTTCTCTTGAAGGCTTCTCATCTTCTTGACTTGGTCCAAGTGCAATCCACCGAGCTCATCTCTAGATGTGGTCTTGATGCATAGGCTCGTGAATCAACCGGTGCTAGCTTCCAACTTGACTTTAAATCCTTTGTTGAAGCTCCACACCTACTAAGATCTTGATAATGAATCTGTCACTAATTAAACACAAGATCATTAGTAATCATAACTTCATGAGTTGATCATCATCAAAACTAGAGTGATGGGCCTTTGGGCCAACAATTAAAACTTAAGTGCAACGCACTTAGTGTAACCAACGAGTGTAGCCGAATTCCCGGTGAAGGGCTCTGGACTAACTCCTCTTGATTCCTCTGAATAAGAGTTGAGGTGCTATATGAAGCTCTCGTGGTTAAACACAAGTGAGGCACACACAAACAACACAAGCATGTATATGATATGGCAATATGAATAGATGCACAAAGTAATAGAGAGAGTTAAGAGAAAGTGGATCAATCGCTAACGCACGATATGTTTCGAGGTTCGAGCACACAGCTCTACGTCTCCGCCTTCACACAGAAGGATTTCCACTAACTTGTCCACACAGGACTCCCACACAGGGAACCTCCACTGAGGATTTGAAAAAATACAACCGGGAGTACACGACTCCTCTCTCAATTACAAACACAACCTCTGCAATTAGAGGCTAGCCAGAAAGCCACACAAATCAACCTCACAAATGAGGGATAGGCACAAAGCCAATATAAACACAATCCACCTCTTCACTGAGAGGGATACCAACACAACCTCCATCTCTCACTAGAGGGAGCCAAACACCACTCCAAAAATCAACCTCTACATAAGAGGGATACCACAAATTAGGAGGGTTAACAACTAGGTGGTCTATCTCAACCACAAACAACTTCTTTTCCCACAAAACAAAGATCCTAACAGATAGGATAGAAGATATGGCTCAAGTGTGAGAAAAACACAAGGAATGGAAAATAAATACTCAAAGAAAAACCTTGAGAAAAACTAGAAATAAGGATGAAGAAGATGAACCAAAATACTTTTCCCAAAATCACTTTTCTTTGATTTTCCAAACACTATAAAAATACCAAATCAAATGTAAACTTTAAATCCCAAAACTCTTTTGAAACTTGTATAAAAACACTAGAGAGTATAGGAATTTTTTGCTCTTCAAAATCTTGCTAAAACCCACTTCAAATGGGGTATTTATAACCCCCACAAAGTTCTGCCCGTTAGCTGGCAGAAAGGTCAAAATTGATCTTCCGGTCGACCGGCTGGTCGACCGGCCAACGGTCAAAAAAGTGACCTTTGAGCCTGTCAGTTGACCGCCCGGTCGATCGTGCCCAGAACCAGAGAGCAACGGCTCTCTGGCCGGTCGACCGCCCGGTCGACCGGGCCAACCCGAGAGTGGGTTGACTTCAGCCGGTCGACCGCTCGATCGACCGGCCCAAGGGGCTGGCTGCGTGCACGTCCTTGTGCACGTCAGTCGACCGGTCCGGTCGACTGACTCTGGGTCTGGTCGACCGGCCCAGTCGACCGCCAGAGCCTGGCAGGGCTGGTTAAGGGATTTAAAACTTGGGTTTTTATATATCAAATAAATTCCATAAAATTTTAAAAATTCACAAAAATAGTTTCAGTATAACACTTTGATATGCAAACATGTTTGAGTAAAATCAAACCATCTTACAAACATTTTGAACTATTTTTGTAACTTAGAAATTTTGCCAAAAACCAAAAACGGTATTTTCTAGAAACCAAACTTCTAAAGGAAAATACGATTTTTCTATAAACTTGTATAAATACAAAAATATGATATTTAAACAACTTTGAGGCATATAGTATATGGATATAATCCAATATACATGAAATATATATATATATATATATATATATATATATATATATCACTATTTTTGACATTAAATCCGAAAATAAGTTTTGTTAAAATACCAAAACTCTAAACTCATGAAATAGACTATCAAACTAAGTTTGTTTAAATAGTTGAAGCATACATGTATATAGAACAAATCTAATATATATTAAACCATGTAAACTTGTTGATTCTATCTATACATGAAAACCAAGATCGGTTAAACCAAAAACCAAAAACCAAAATATGAAACTTAAACAAGTGTGTGTGTTGTGAACTTGAGCTTACCACACTATCTAATCTTTAACAATGGATCTAAACTATAAACTAAACATTGTACCGAAGTCTTCTTGTAGAGCTCTGTCTCCAAGTCGACTCGATCCAAACGTGATCCACCGAGCTTAACTCCAACCGAGTGCAAGATAAGAACTTTAACGCTCGGGCTCTTGAATCACCATGTAAAAGCTCCAAAACACCTTTGTTAAAGCTAATCACCTACTAATATCTTGGTTAAGTATCTGAAACTAAACATCACAAGATTATTAGTAAACTATAACTACATGAGTTAATCATCATCAAAACTAGAGTGGAAGGCCTCTGGGCCAACAGCTTCACCTCAAAAAACCCTCATCAGATCTGAGATAGAGAGAAAAGGCACCGCCACTGAGAAAAAAACTGACCCCTGCTCTTCCAACCATGTCGTGGACCAGCTCCTTTTTGCCACGATTTCACGGCCATCCTGTAGCTTCCGGAGCGCCGCCAAGTTCCTTCCCAATCGATCTCATGCATAGATCTTGGATCAACTACTGCTCTTCTGGAACTGCTGCCTGGACTGCTCAGAGCAGTCTGTGATTATCATAAAAAGTCTATATTTTTAGCCACATTTTCATATTTATTTTTTATAAAATATTACTATTTAATTATTTTATTGTTTAGAATGTGCAAACCTCCAAAATAAACAAAAGAAAAGAGCCCACGAGTAGCCCAAAAACCCAAAAGATTATGGAATTAAAATATAAATTGGTAAGATAAATGAAATTTCTAATTTATCCTATCTATATTTGGATTTTATAATTAAATTAGATTGAAATCTAGAGGAGAAAAAATATAGGAAGAGATAAAACCCTTATCGTAATTGAAGATAGAGGAGGATTTCTACTCAAATTCAAGTTGCTTTAGCCACAAGTTAAAGATAAAGGGGAGAAATTCAAATTCAGACTCAGATTTAGACTAGACACCTTTTAGTATTTTGATCATAATTTTCTCTATAAAGAGTCAAATTTAATAATCCAAATTTTATAGAAAGAAGACGTAAAGGGCTACAAGTCTTATGTTGAACATTATTCAAATTCAATAAATCATATTCAGAAATTAATACACCAAATAGCTGCAGACAAATTCAAAATTAAAATTCCGAATCCTATTTTGGAGATAAAGGATAAAATCAAGTTAAATTTGGAATTTAAACAATACTTGATCCCCAAGTCAAGAAAAAAAGGACATTTTCAGAATATTCTCAATTTAAATCCAAAAGATAAGGAGATAGCCTCCTTGTTTTGGTGTGCAACTTTATCTAGGACTCTTCCTGGGTCCTGCTTTTAAGCTTATGTAGAGGCATGGAAAATCTCATCTCAGAAATTCAAGTTTTAAGGTTTTTTTTTAGATTTTTCTTTCTGAATTTCTATTGTATTTTCTAGCTTTTACTTTGAAAAAGAAAATTTGTAAGGAGAAGAAGGCTTTTGTACTTGATCAATGACACATCAATAAAAGTTCTTACTTTCTTTTCATATCTCTTTTGTTCTTTTCATTTTTGTTCCTCAATTTTTAGTTGCATTATTTTATGCACCCTTTAATCACCATGCCTAGTTTCACCATGAATATGAATAAGTAATTCTCTTTGTAATTTGTTAATCTCTCCACCAACTAAGTCTAGTTCTAGAAGATGAATGGATTGAATTCTATGTCTGTTTGAAACTCCAGGGTTAAGTTAAGATTCTTGAAGATTAGTAATGAATTAAGTTAAACTAGTTTTAAGGCTATACTATTTACTGGTTATTCTTGGTTTTGCTTAGATATTTTGATAGCTTAATGTTAAGTCCAAACCAACTTTTCTTATGCTATACTTAGAAACTTTGATAAACTAATTTTTAATTTTATCTAGTATACTTTCATTAGGGTTTGCTTTCTATCTTACTTTTCTTTTTCGAATTTGAAGCAACAATTTAGAATCAATCTTTCTAGGTCCAGTATGATGTTTATTCTTTATAGACTAGTACTTTGTTGTGGTAGATGATTAGTGGGATAAGATATCTCTTTTTATTGATTCAACTCTTTTATAACCATCATATTTCTTTCCAATTTTACACAGAGAAAACGTGTCAAAACGCTTCCATCACATCTCTCCCAGCGGATCGACCCGTTTAGCTCTTGTTATTGCGGATTAATTGCGAGAAAACAAAGAAACTTCTTAACCTTGACTTTTTTCTTTTTACTCTCTTTTCTCTGTCAATCAAAAGTTTAGCGTCGTTATCGGGGAGAGAATGGTACAGTTTTCTCTTATTAGCCAACGCTAATTTCTCTCATTTTGCGTGCAGGTTTGGAGAACAGGAAAATACTTTGCAGAAAAAGGCATATAAGTGGCTGTAAGACTCTGCATACAAAGCAGAGCCACTAAACGCTCAACAGATCCGCGCAAATATGGCAAAAGCCGCACAAATGCAGTTAGATTGAGTTTACTACTAACCTGCTTTCTGCATGCCTGCTTGAAATTTCCTAAACTGTTTATGCAATTGATAATTTTTATGTTTGATAACCCTGCATATTTCTAATAAATTAACAGTTCTTATTTGTTGATTGACTTAAAAAATTGTCTAGATTATTGCATCCTAGGCACGTGTCTATTTTAATTATTTAATTTCTGTTGAAGAGTGCTGGAGAACAGGAACATTCGCATTGCATCGTGACTAGGAGCACCCTTGGTTGATTCAAATTTGCTTTGAATAATTTCTATATATTTGCTTGTACACCTGCACTAATACATCTTAAGGGCAAAACCCTAAATAACATTAGGTGGGGACGTCATTATCCTTCCTTGACCCACAAACCATCTTCCTAGTACTCATAACCTAACCCATATTAAAAATTAACTAGACAATGGCCCTAGGATTACTCAGACTCATTAGGAGATTAACTAAAGGAGGAAGTTGTTAGAATCTAACTCTTGCTAAATTGGTGACTAGGTAGGGAATTGAGAGGCGAAACCTCGGGCCTGTCGCTCTTGTGCGGATACCTCCCACCAATCTTGCCACCTACATGGCCAATTAAGTTGTTGTTAGAGTCTACAATATATGTCCCACAGATAATCTATAGTTAGAGTCATCTCGGTCCAAGTTAGCCTTAGATTAGGATTAATTGATTTTGATTGACTCGGTAATCTTATTTTTATTGTACATCTAGGCTAATAAAAAACAAATCACCACTAAAACAAAATATTCTACATGGCCTATCCAAATTCATTTGGGTACAATTCATTTTATTGGCTAAATCTATTTTTCCATTTACAAACCTCTTTTCCGAATTTTCATGACTATCCCCAACCAACCCTCTCATCTTTTACATCATATCCTATCATTTGGTGCAATTATTGTAATAATCCATCTCAATCTTTGAAACAATGTCCCTCGATAGGGTATTTCATTAGGACTAGGTCCAAATTAGTCGCACATTTCAAGACCTACGAGCAAACTCTATCCATCACATCAATTAGAATTCAATAACAATTATGAGTAGGACACACAAACTTCACACCAAATGCTAAGTGATAATGTTTCACATTGGTCCCACCTAGAGATGATGGCTAATGAGTTGGCGGTTGAGTAAGAGGAGGGTTCATTTTCAACTCAACCTGTTCTTGATCCAAAACAAATAGACCTATGTCAATTCAGGAACACATCAATCAAGATAGGATGAAAAAGTCCAAAGTGGAAAATCCATGTCAATCTAGATCACATTAGTCTTCATGAAGAAAACGAGTTCAATAATGTAGATAAGCCCGATGAGGAAGTACACATATTAAACAACTATTATTGATTTTGAGACAAGCTAATTAGAGATCATTTGGCCGAATTTACACCACATAGGGAGCAAGTTGAGTCATATAGTGAGGATAAATATGATGATGAATCTTTGTGTTTGGATGAAGGGTTTCAAGATGATTTGGATACATACACACCTTCTAAGGGGAAAGTTAAATTATATTGTGAGAATGTTTGTAAAGATGATGAGCCTCTATTTCTTGATATATTGTTTAAGGATGAGTGTGATCATAGTGGTGAGAAAACGTGTGTTAAAGATGTTACGTCTAGAGTTATCCTTGAGAGAAGGAAGCTTGATTTAAGTATCTTCACATTCAATGAATCAACTAATAGTCATTCGTTTGAAAACATAACGTAAGAATCTCAAATTGACAAAAGCCTTAAAAACATCCTCAAAGATGAACTTAACTGCTTGGATGAATCGATTAGGAATGCTTTGGTTAGTTATATACCTCTGAAATATATGGTTAATTCAAATTTTGAGGAGATATATGAGAAAGAGATCAAAATTCTAAGTATTCATATTGTTTATGCACCAACTACAATGTATAACGAGGATGAATTGTGAAGAGTGGTGGAGGAAAGAAGAGTAGGAGGAAGTTGAGGAATGTAATGAACAAGTTGGAGAAAATGAAAACAAGCTAACAAAAAGATTGACCTCTCCAATTTCACAACTATAGAGAACACATTGGGATGATGAAAAGCAGCTCGACGGAAGAAATCGCGCAATTGGTAACATTATCCCTCTTACACTTTATTTCATGCATTCATACATTTCATTCATATATTGAGAATAATGTATGAGATAGGTGTGGGGAGGGTTTACTAATATACTAACATAAAAATCTCAAAAAAAAATTCTTTCTTTTAAAATCTTTTTGAAAAGGAAAAATAATATTTTGACTTATTTTTTCGTAAATAATTAAGTTAATTTAAGAAATGGGAAAACCATAATTAGGACTTCTTACGCTTGGTCAAAATAAGATTATTTGTTTGATTTCAAAAGTTAGGAGGAAATTGGAAAAGTAATTTAGTCTTAATTTTTACCTTGATAAAATGTACATAGTTTATACACTTACACACTTAGGATTCAAAATAAAGACTCTTGTGCCTTAGAATATATATATATATGAAAAAAATAAAATAAATCTAATTATTGATTAGCTAGGTGCTTTGGCCTAAGAAAGCCTTGGTATTTACGCGAAAGGTAATTAGGTATGTATAAATTTATACACACACACGCATATACATATACATATAATATATGTATTAACACATCTAATAATCAATTAGTTAGGTATTAGGGCCTCAAGAAGCCTTGACACTTACACGAAAGGAAATTAGATAAGTTATACATATTAAAAAAAAGAAGTGCGTAAAAGGCAATGAAGTGGTAATACTTCAAACTTCTTTCAAAAAAAAGAGAGAGAGAAAATTTATATTTTATATATAAGGCATAAGAGTTGAAGATGAAGAATCTCGAGTCAAAAAATTCACGATCACAAAGGTGCATATGACTGAAAGTAAAATAATAGATTAAGTGAGAAATTCAGTTTAATCCTTACCTAGATTGATTACAAATTTTCAAATAGAGACTAAGTATAAGAATGAATAATTTAATGATCCTAAGTCTTAAAGATTAACTTGATTTTACAAAAATATTCAAATATTTTCTCAATTTCAAAAATGGTTTTTTAAAAATACTAACACTTTTTTTTTCTTTTATGGATTTTGTGGGTGTAATTCACTGAAAATCCATACAAGATAAAACTCATCCTCGAGGAGTAACCTAGAGGTTTAACAGCTTGTTGCATGTGCTAGGTGCAATCGTGATTCTTACAAAAGTGAGCTAGTTTAGATTACATTAGTTTTTTTTCGTCTTATTGTTTCACTCAAGGACGAGTAAATGATAGGTGTGAGGATTGTTCATCAAAAGTACATATTTTTAGCAACATTTTCATATTTATTTTTTATAAAATATTATTATTTAATTACTTTATTGTCTAGTAATGTGCAAGCCTCCATAATAAAGAAAAAAAGAAAAGAGCCCAAGAGAGCCCGAACACCCAAAAGATTATGGAACTAAAAGATAAATCGGGAAGATAAAGGAAAATTCTATTTTATCCTATCCAATTTTAAACTTAAATTAGTTTGAAATCTAGAGGAGAAAAAGGATAGGAAGAGATAAACCCTTATCCTAATTGAAGATAGAGGAGGATTTCTACTCAAATTCAGGTTGCTTGAACTACAAATTAAAGATAAAGGGGAAAGAGTAGACTCGAATTTGGATTAGACATCTTTTACTGTTTTGATCATAACTTTCTCTACAGAAAGTCAAATTTGATGATTCAAGATGCTACAGAAAGAAGACCTAAAGGGGCTTATGTTGATCACTATTTTAAATTCAATCGTCTGATAAGTTATATACAGTAATTAACACACCAACTAGCTGCGGACAAATTCGAAATTGAAATTCCCCATCCTATTTTGGAGACAAAGGATAAAATTAAGTTAAATTCATAATTTAAACAATACGTGATCCCCAAGTCAAGAAGAAAAGGATATTTTCAGAATATCCTCAATTCAAATCCAAAGGATAAGGAGATACCCTCCACGTTTTAGTATGCAACTTTATCTTAGACTCTCCTTGGGTTTTACTATAAAAGCTCATGTAGAGGTATGGGAAATCTCATCTCAGAAAATAAAGTTTTAGGATTTTCTTTAGATCTTTTTTTCTGAATTTCTATTATATTTGTTAGTTTTTACTTTGAAGACAAGATTTGTAAAGAGAGAAAGGCTTTTTGCACTAGATCAGTGACAATTCAATAAAGGTTTTTACTTTTTTTTTCATATCTCTTTTGTGCTTTTAATTTTGTTCCACAATTTTTAGTTACTTTATTTTATGCACCCTATAATAACCATGCCTAATTTCACCATGAATATGAGTAACTAATTCTTTTTGTAGTTTGCGAATCACTCCACCAGCTAAGTCTAGTTCTAAAAGATGAATTGATTGAATTCTATGCCTCTTTTAAACCCTAGGGTTAAGTTAAAATTTTTGAAGATTAATGATGAATTAAGTTAAACAGTTTTAGGGTTATACTATTTAATAGTTATTTTTGGTTTACGCTTAGATACATTAATAGCTTAATGTTAAGTCTAAAACAACTTTCCTTATGCTATACATAGAAACTTTGATAAACTAATATTTAATTTTATCAAGTGTACTTAAATTAAGGTTTGCGTTCTTACTCTTCTTGCTTGAATTTAAAGCAACACTTTAGGATTAATCTTTTTACCTCCAATATGACGTTTATTCTTCATAGACTAGTACGTAGTTGTGGTAAATGATTAGTGGGCTATGATATCTCTTTTTATTGATTCAACTCTTTTATAATCATCATCTTTCTTTCCAATTTACACAGAGAAAACGTATCAAAACACTTCCATCGCATCTCTCCTTGTGAATCAGCCTGTTAGTTCTTACTACAGTAGATTAATTGCGAGAAAATAGAGAAGCCTCTTAAACTTGACATTTTTCTTTTTACTCTCTTTTCTCTATCAATCAGTTTGCACTTGAATTCCCCCCACGATTTTCAGGAGAGGTTTGTGATCCATGTTCCCTCTTTTCTACACGTTCTACATTCAGATTCATGGCACCCATTGTATTTTTTGAGAAAGATTTTTCTAGGATTTTAAGTGATGTTAATGGGTATGATCATGTGTTCTTGAATAGAATTAGGGAACATAATTAGTATGCTCTAGTATATGATAATAGCAATGAAGATGCGTTCTATTGTCCTGACATTGTAAGAAAATTCTATTTGAGCATAACACTAGCACAATTGACCTAGATTATAACCAATTTCTAGTTCACTTTGAGCACAGGGACTGTTGGCCCAAAGGCCATTATCCCAGTTATTTTGATGATAACAAAACATATTTAGTTATGTATTTAATACTTTTGTTTAAAAGGATTTCAGGTTCAAGAACAGATTTTTGACGGCTCCGCTAAAAGACTCACAAGTTTGGACGCCGCAAAAATGAAGATTCCTAAGCTATGCACAACTAGGATGCTTCGGGATCAAGATGATGATGTGAAGATCAAGACAAGATCAAGAAGACAAAGAAAACAAGATTTGTATTTTATTTTTTATTTTAGATATTTTGTCAAAGCTAGATATTAGAAGTAGAGCTATGGGATTATCACACACACACACCTTTTAGTTAGGTTCATGGCTTCAAAAAGATTTTCAATTTCCATTTTCTAACTTAGATTTAAAGTGAACATGTTTGGAAATAAACTTTTTAGAAAGATAATAGTTTTGGAAAAACATTTTTATGGAAAAACAAGTTTTTATCAAAAGGATTTTTATCAAACTATTTTAACATGATAGAAGTATGACATATGCTCATACTCTATGTTTTTACAAGTTCCAAAATTTAACCCAAGACCAAAAACCCTAAACCCAAAATTTTGGTTCTGGAAGTTCTAATATTTCAGAACTTACAGTAGCCGGTCGACCGACCCGGTCGACCGATGTGCACAAACTGTGCATGTCTATATCAGTCGACCGATCCGGTCGACCGAGGCAATTTCGTGTTCACAGGATTTTTCGGTCGACCGACCTGGTCGACCGCCTGCCCCAACGGTCGGATTTTTGACCGTTGGCGGTCGACCGTTGGCGGTCGACCGACCCGGTCGACCGGACTCTGTCAAAAGTTCTGACAGATCCAACAGCTATTTTTTTCAGGCTGATTCTCTTTTGGGATTTGAGACCAACGATTTTGTGAGGCTATTTTTGACCCCTATAAATAGAGGGTCACCTCATATTGATAAGACAACTATTGAAAAATAATTGCAAAAGATTTTTACAAGAGCTTTACAAAGAATTCCAATTCCTTTCTTTTACAAAAGATTTCTCAAAGCCTAAATTCCCAACACCCAACTTGTAGCCTATTCCTCTACCTTCTCTCTAGTTTTTGCACACCACAATCCCAAGTTCTACATCTATATCATTGGCTCTAGGATTGTGCAAGTGAGCTATTTTGATCAAGTGTGATCACCTTTCTTATTGAGTGAAGTTGTAGAGGCATCGGCCTCAAGGGAGCTAGTGAGCTTCGAGTGGTGTTGCGGCATCACAAGTGTAGGGACAAGTGTGTCCTTGTATTGGCGATCCGGTGGGATCAACGATAGTAGTGCAAATCCTTCAAGTGTGAAGGCGGGGACGTAGAGCGTGGCTCGAACCTCGGAAACACATCCTTGCGTTTGCGTTTGCTTGAATTTTCTCTCAACTCTACTCCTTTTAATTCTTGCACATTTATTGTTATGTTTATTGCAAGTCTATATTTGTGCTATTTGTGTGTTAAATTTTAATTTCCGCATTATTGCCATAATCATATAGCCATCACCTATTCACCCCCCCCTCTAGGTGATTTCAATTGGTATCAGAGCCTAACCCTACAACTTAGGTCTAACCACCTTAGGGAGATCCATATTTGGCTATATACATTTGTGTTGCATTTACATTTGCTTGTGCATTCATGGCATCCATGGACTTTTCTAGCATTAAATCCCCACTCAAATTTGATGGCTTGAACTTCCCATTTGGAAAGTCAAGATGAACTTATTTTTGAAATCCTTAGGTGTTAGGGTAGCTAGGGTTATAACCAAAGATTTCATTGAACCCACTAGTGATGAGAGCACATGGTCCGAGGATACTTCCAAAGACTATGAGGCTAATGCTAGGGCACAATATGCATTAACCCAAGCATTGAATGAGGATGACCTTGCACGCATAATTAATTGTAAATCCGCATTTGAGGTTTGGAACATACTCATTGTGACTCATGAGGGAACGTCTCAAGTCAAGAGAGCCAAAGTTGACTTGCTACGTTCTCAATATGAGAACTTTTACATGTTTGAAAATGAGAGCATTGATGATATGCTCACCCGTTTTACAAAAATAACTAATGCTCTTTCTTCCTTAGGCGACAAGATTGATAATGATCAAAAGATAAGGAAAGTGATTAGAGCTCTTCCCAAAGCTTGGCAAGTCAAGGCGACCACACTCAAGGAGCTCAACGACAAAGAGGAGATGGACTTCTCCGGCTTCATCGGAAATCTCAAGACGCATGAGATGGAGATGAAAGTTAGAGAAGAGAGGGAGGCACCAAGAAGAAGACGATTGCCTTCAAAGCCACTCCTACTACCATTGAGGAAGACGACTCATCTGAAGATTGCGATGAGGATTTCGCCATGCTCATCCGTAAGGTGGGCAAGATGTTTTACAAGAAGGGACGGCAAAGTAACTTCCGAAGGGGAAGCCTCAAGGAAGGTACGAGAAGAAAAGAGAAGAACCCGGTCCTTGCTTCCATTGCAAGAAGATCGGTCACCTAATTGCCGATTGCCCCGCTCTCCAAGCAACCACCTCCAAGCACGGGAAGAAGAAGAAAGCCTTGGCCGCTACATGGGATGACTCGGAGTCGGAATCCGAAGAGGAGCACGACGCCGCCAACATGTGCTTTATGGCACAAAGTGAGGATTCATCTAAGGTATGTCTAGAAACTTCTATTGATGATGATGATCTCTCAATGGATGAACTTGCTCAATTTTTTGAAGAATTGCAACATAGGTATGAGATTTCACAATCTCATAATAAGAAACTGAAAAAGGAAAATGATATTTTGAAGAACAAACTTGAAATTTGTTTAAAAGAGAAAAATGAGTTATCTAGTTCTTTTGAAAAATTGAAAAATGATTTTGATAAGTATAAGGTAGCTAATAAAGGAAAAACCCCCATGATTTCTAGTAATAAAAATATTTTTGTTGAAATTCAAAAACGTGTTGATTCTTTAGATAACACTTTAAAGAAATGTGCATTTGATTTTAACAAGCTTGCATCTAAATTTCCTAAGGGAGTAGCCTAAGGGAAACATGTTCATCATAAACATGCTACACATAAACATGCACACACACATAACCATGCTTTTATGTACAATAGTGGTAGAATTTTTATTTGCACGTATTGTGGCCGCAAAGGCCATTTAGAAAAGTTTTGCTATGCTAAGAATAATGTAAAGAATAAATTGTTTGGGTTCGCCCCAGATCTAACCCCAAAGGACCCACTAAGATTTGGGTACCAAAAGAGCCACCGAATTTAAATGATACAGGTATAGGTGGATCTACACCCTCGAAGACTTAGGAGGAAGTGGTGCCCGGATGGTAGGTGCAACAAGGCTTAAAGATCATATCGTGTTTGCATCGCTATCGTGGAGGCACCTATTTGTGGAGATTGCCCTTCAATTGGTAACATCTCCATTTAAAAGTTTTTTTTTTTTTTTTAGTCATGTATACATATGTATAGAATTGATAGTTTGCTTTTGTACTCTATTGATATATGCTTGTATAGAACTACTTTTCTATCATGTTGTATATGTGCCTTGTGTTAACTTCTATATCTTTGGTTTCATGCCTTGTTTATTGTATGTCCACATGTATAGTTTATAATTTGTGATTATATACTTGTATACATATACACATTATTTTCATAAATAAAAATAAACATTTGTAAAATTTCCTATTTAAACAAACACCTTAAAGATGGCAATTGCGCACCTCAACTCATTCAAGAGGAATCAAGAGGATGAAGTTCAGAACCCGTCACTGGGTATTCGGCTTCAACATCTTTAAAATCTTTGTTCAAATGTGAAAATAAAATTTAAAAGGGATTGCATGAATTTTGATGTTGTAATAACTTAATAAAGATTTAAAACCTGTTGGTGTATTCCTATATGTTTAATATGTCATACCTATTTTGACTACAAATTACTTTAAAAAATTTTTTGGGCCAGATGCTGTTAACAGATTTCAGGCAAAGCCGGTCGACCAACCTATAAAGCCCCGGTCGACCGACTCTGCCTGAGAAGAAATTTTTTATTTCTTTTCTGTTACCGGTCGACCGACCCGGTCGACCGCTGCAGACCTGCAGAGCTCTCGGGATAAATCGGTCGACCGTGCCGGTCGACCGCTCTATATTTACAGAGCTCTCGGGTTATTTCGGTCGACCGGACCGGTCGACCGATCGTCGAATTCTGCCCTATATCTGTCATTTCTCTTCACTTTTTTCTTTTTCTCTCTCTCACTCAGCCGACGAACCCGACTCCTTCCTCTTTCAAAAATTTTCTTTTTCTCTCCAATCTCTCAACTGATCTCAAATTAACTTAAAACCCACCTCAAACTCCTTCTTCTACTTCCAGATCTTCAATTTCAGGATCATCCATCCGCTGGATTCGGAGAAATTCGGTTTTCACTGATCTAGGGTTTCAGTTCTTCAAGATTAAGGTAAAAATCCGATTTTTGACTCTGTTTTCATATCTTGCCTTGGAATCAACTATCTATTGTCATCAATTCTAGGTTTCTAAGCATCTAGATCAAGCCCTAACTTGTTTAAAACCTAAAAAATCCAATTTTTATTCATCATGCCGAAACGATCTCGAACTGAGAAAGGGAAGGCTGTTGCTCAACCTTCATCTCATGTTCCTAGACCCGTTAGGCTCTTCCTAAATGATCTTGCTGCTGATCGATACTCCCATCTCTCCACTAGAAATATCAACTCGGGAAGATTTGTTGTTATCCAAGATTTCGAACACTTGAATATTCCACACATCCTGTAGTCCAACAATTTAGTGGAATTTTTGACCATCAAGGAGCAAGTTTACACCTCTCTTGTTCCTTACTTTTATGCTATTTTTGAATTTGATGGTAATCGTATCACTTCTAGAGTTTTAGGTAGAGACATCGACCTTTCTATCGGTCGATTTGCTAGGATTCTGCATCTCTCCACTGGTGGAGCAGATGTGTATACCCATGATCTGCATGACTTTGAATTTCCGGACGGTGAGTCTGCGCTCACCGCCTCTACCTTGATCCACAGGGATGACAACCCCGGTCTAGTAAGGAATGAGGTTGTGAGTAGGTACACTCTCACTGCTCAGGTCCTTGCTAAGATTATTTTCTTCAACATTGTCCCCAAGCATGGTGAGTATAGCCACGCTAGGGGTTGCGTACCTTTGATTATCTATTGCCTTCTTCGAGGCATTAAGGTAAACTTTCTTAGAGTCATAGCCTCTCACATGGCTTCTGATCAGATTCGTACTGCGGGTAGAAGCTTGCCCTACGGCATGCTAATTACCCATCTTCTTAGGGCTCTTGATTTTGATCTTTCTGCCGAAAGTCCCTCCAATCCTTTAACCAACATCAACGGAGTTGTCCTGAAGATGATGGAAGCCCAGCTGCGTAGACACGCTCCTGTGCAACCACATATTCCTCCTGTTGGTCCTGGCTCATCTTCTGCACCTGGATCCTCTTCCTCTTCAGCCCCTGTTTTTCCTCCTGAGTTTCAGGCCCCTCTCTTCGGAGGTCCGCTCTCAGATCAAGGCACATCAGGCCTGGGTCGAGAAGCGCGACGCAGCTATTCGTGCGGAGTTGGATGCTCGTGCCATTCAGGATGCTGCTTTTCGGGCGGAGATCCGGAACAACATGTCTTATTTTGCTGAGTCCATGAGATTCGTGGACGTTCAGTTTCAGGCTCTTTTCACAAAATTTGACATGCTCGTTCCTGACCGTACTCCGATTGCTTGTCGACTCCCAGCCACCGGTCCTCCATTTCCTCCCAGAGCTCGTTCGTCTGTTCCACCACCGCGCACCAGAGTAGATGGCATGGATCCAGAGGAGATTGCTTCTTCCTCAGGGGAAGAAGATGGTGGTGACAAGAAGATGGCTGAGGGCTCATCTGAGCATGCAGACGACGAGGAGGACGAGGATGCTGGAGATGATGATGATGCTGCTGAGTGACCTCCCCTTTTGATGATGTCAAAAAGGGGGAGAGTTATTTGGGGAGAGTTATCTTGTAGTATTTGTGTTTGGATATTTTGTGATGTAGTATTTTATTTGTGTTTGGACATGTGGTATTTACTTTTATTTTGCTTTGGACATGTATTTTTAGTATGTGTTGTGGACATGGACATGGTTATTTACTTTATGCGTATCTTTTGTTTTTTGTGTATTGTGTATCTCTTATTTATGTCATGTATGAACTCATTTCCTTCATCTATTCTATGACATGAGTATTTGGTATTATTTGTTGGCATGGAAATATGGTGTTTACCATTTACATATGTTTTCCTATATATGCATGTGTTGAGGGGGAGCTTCATTTGAAGTCTCTACCCAAAATATTTTGTGATAACTACATATGTTTTGCCATCATCAAAAAGGGGGAGATTGTTGGCCCAAAGGCCATTATCCCAGTTATTTTGATGATAACAAAACATATTTAGTTATGTATTTAATACTTTTGTTTAAAAGGATTTCAGGTTCAAGAACAGATTTTTGACGGCTCCGCTAAAAGACTCACAAGTTTGGACGCCGCAAAAATGAAGATTCCTAAGCTATGCACAACTAGGATGCTTCGGGATCAAGATGATGATGTGAAGATCAAGACAAGATCAAGAAGACAAAGAAAATAAGATTTGTATTTTTATTTTTTATTTTAGATATTTTGTCAAAGCTAGATATTAGAAGTAGAGCTATGGGATTATCACACACACACACCTTTTAGTTAGGTTCATGGCTTCAAAAAGATTTTCAATTTCCATTTTCTAACTTAGATTTAAAGTGAACATGTTTGGAAATAAACTTTTTAGAAAGATAATAGTTTTGGAAAAACATTTTTATGGAAAAACAAGTTTTTATCAAAAGGATTTTTATCAAACTATTTTAACATGATAGAAGTATGACATATGCTCATACTCTATGTTTTTACAAGTTCCAAAATTTAACCCAAGACCAAAAACCCTAAACCCAAAATTTTGATTCTGGAAGTTCTGATATTTCAGAACTTACAGTAGCCGGTCGACCGACCCGGTCGACCGATGTGCACAAACTGTGCATGTCTATATCAGTCGACCGATCCGGTCGACCGAGGCAATTTCGTGTTCACAGGATTTTTCGGTCGACCGACCCGGTCGACCGCCTGCCCCAACGGTCGGATTTTTGACCGTTGGCGGTCGACCGACCCGGTCGACCGGACTCTGTCAAAAGTTCTGACAGATCCAACAGCTATTTTTTCAGGCTGATTCTCTTTTGGGTTTTGAGACCAACGATTTTGTGAGGCTGTTTTTAACCCCTATAAATAGAGGGTCACCTCATATTGATAAGACAACTATTGAAAAATAATTGCAAAAGATTTTCACAAGAGCTTTACAAAGAATTCCAATTCCTTTCTTTTACAAAAGATTTCTCAAAGCCTAAATTCCCAACACCCAACTTGTAGCCTATTCCTCTACCTTCTCTCTAGTTTTTGCACACCACAATCCCAAGTTCTACATCTATATCATTGGCTCTAGGATTGTGCAAGTGAGCTATTTTGATCAAGTGTGATCACCTTTCTTATTGAGTGAAGTTGTAGAGGCATCGGCCTCAAGGGAGCTAGTGAGCTTCGAGTGGTGTTGCGGCATCACAAGTGTAGGGACAAGTGTGTCCTTGTATTGGCGATCCGGTGGGATCAACGATAGTAGTGCAAATCCTTCAAGTGTGAAGGCGGGGACGTAGAGCGTGGCTCGAACCTCGGAAACACATCCTTGCGTTTGCGTTTGCTCGAATTTTCTCTCAACTCTACTCCTTTTAATTCTTGCACATTTATTGTTATATTTATTGCAAGTCTATATTTGTACTATTTGTGTGTTAAATTTTAATTTCCGCATTATTGCCATAATCATATAGCCATCACCTATTCACCCCCCCCCCCTCTAGGTGATTTCAGGGACCTCTTAGTCACACTTGTGACTACAGAGGATGTCACACAGATCCTCATTGCTCCTATGCGTGCTGCCTCACTTCCATTGATTAATTACATGCCATTGATGGGTGTGTCGTGCGTTGAAGTAGATCTCTCAAGGTGAGTACCTCATTCCGTAATGTTTATTCCGTTGGACGCTCGATCCAACGTAATATCTTAGGGCTTGACAACACCACATCGTTCAACAGACCGGTGCTTTAAATTATACACAGTTTGATAACTAGATAGCATACGATCTGTTTGAACACTGTCATCTTACAACAGCTCATTGCAAATTCATAGGGCATTAGGGGTGTCAAATACTCTCTACCAATACTTGTGACTCGTCTGTGCAAAAACTTTCTGCTAGATGAGGTATTTTCAGGGTATGATTGAGTATTTGCATCCCCCAAATGAATAAATAGTGCCAATATCAACTGCTTGTATTCTATTTGGACTCCTACAATCCCACATGAGGATGTTTCCACTGAGAGCTCCTTAGAGGAACAGTTAGAGAAAGAGGATGAGCCTGACTTTTGGTGACAGCCACCACCCACTGAGACCCGTGCCTTCATGTTTTCCAAACAAAAAGGCATGAAGAAGATCATTAGGGGGCAGATTCGCCTTAGGAGGCAGATGGAAGAAAAAAAAACGCTCGTCTAAAATGAAAAGAGGAGGGCTTGAGACATTCACGATCGACCTGTCCGAGCACTTCGGCCGGACTAAGTCATCGACAGAGGGGATACATTATCTTCATGATTTCATGCATTTTTGCATCCATATCATACTTTGGGGACAATGCATGAGATAGGTATGGGGGAGGAAATAAACATAGGATTATCTCTTTATTTTTATTTTTAGTTTTTTAGATTATCTTCTAAATGTTCTCTTTTTAGGTTTATTTTTTAGATTTTCTTCCTTTTTCACTTCTTTATAGGACAAATTTTTTTTGTTTAGATTTTTGTTTTTAAAAAACTTTTTGAAATAAAGACAAAAGTTTTGATATATTTTTAAGAAAATTAAGTTAATCTTCAGAATTTGAAAAACCAAAAATAATGATTTCTTAAACATAGTAAAAAAAATAATGGACTTTGTTTAAAATTATAGAATAAAAAAATAAGAATTGAAAAGATAATATGATCTTACATTTTTGCCGTATAAAATATGCACTCCACGCTTACACATTTTTGGGATGGAAACAAAGACTTAAAAATACCGTAAATCAAAAAGAAAGAATACACACACACACACACACACACACACACACACACACACACACACACACTTGGCCACTAATTAAGCTGGTTAATTGTATCTTAGAAAGTATGGTTAGTCACGCCTAACGGTGGTCAAAATAATTAAACTTCTTAAAGTTTTGTGGCCTTGTTTACCTAAGTCCTTAAGCCCGAGGGATGTTTTCTTATCTGGTGCCCTAAAGCCATTTGATTTGGGAGTCACTGGCTAAAGGCTTAATACATAAACTAGAATGCCCAAGAAAATTAAGGAAAAAAATAAAAATATATATATGCATATAAATAAATAACATAATTGTTGAAGTTGAAATCCCAAAAATCTACACACAAGTGCATATTATCTAGGTTTCTTTGAATGATCAATTATTCAATCTAATTTTAAATTCTTACTTTAATTGTAACAAGATCATGCATCTTGACTAGGTTTAAGAACGAATAATTTTTAGTAGACTTATGACCCTGGATCACTTAATTTTTGTAAAAAATATTTCAAAAACTTTTCTCTCTTTCAAAATGTGTTTTCAAAAATACTAACATTTCTTTTCTTTCTTTATGGAGTTTTTGAGTGCAATCCGCTAAAAATCCTAAAGAGATAAAACTACTCCTCTAGGAAAAATCTAGAGATTTAATGGCTTATTGCACATGCTCAGTGCAGTCGCGTCGCCTGTGAAAGTTATGTAATAACACTATTAGCTAGTTATTATTTTTCTTGTTTTGCTTAAGGACGAGCAAAAGATAAGTGTGGGGTGTGATTATTATTCATTTTTGCATAATTTACATCAATTATCCCATTTGTTATTAATAAAATTCTGATTACTAATATTTTTCTCTTTATTTTTAGGTCCATTATTTAATGGAGAAGAAAGCCCACAATCCAAATTAATTGAAAATTTTTGTGAAGTCTAAAGTGAAACCCAATGATGGAAGCCCATCCTGCCAACAACCCCAAGAATATTCAGAGAATCTAACGCAAGTGTAACGGTCGCATCTTTGCCGCGCTTCTGTGGTAAAGCCATGAAAACGCAGCAAGATCAAGGTCATTGGCGTCGCGTCTTTGTCGACAGCTGTGATTGACCAAGGGTTTTGGGCCTATAAATACTCCCCCTGGTTATCAGAGAAAGCGAGTTGGGATTTTAGAGTATTTTCTCTCTAGTTTTCTTTAGATCTTTTGTAATTCTTTTCCTCTTATATTTAATCTAGAAAATAGAGAGAGTGAGTATTCTGTAAATGATCAATGACAAATCAATGTAAGCTTGCTTCTTCTTCTTCGTCTAGTTTTCTTGTTCTTTTTACATGCTTTTCTTCCTTGCAATTAGTGTAAAAATGTCTACTTTCTTACTTTTTCATTCCATGTCTACCTAACTTCTCTATTGTATGGCTAACTAACTGCTAACTCATTAATATCTAATTACGTGGTTGATAACCCACATGAATCAATGAGCATCACAATAAGCCTTGTGCAAATAAGAGCTATGGATGGTTTGCAATGAAGTGTTCCAAGTCTAACATACTAACATACAAGCTAATTCTCATACTTCATACTTAGCCTATGTATTATTGATGATCCATTGATGTACTAACTTTGCTTGATTTTGTCAATATCTCATCCTGATTGATATCAATTGTGCACTTGTTTCTAACTCCACTCTCGCGTTTAATAGGATCTTGATGGGGTGATGTTCAAGTTTTTACCGTGTGAAGTAAGGTGATGGGGGAAGAACTTTCATTCGAACATCACAAGACAAGTTCTCACTGCACATGACTTGTAAATGCCAAGAATCCATTGTGAGGCTATATCATCAAGGAGTTAGCGGTTAGTGGGACACTTAGTAGGAGGTTAGCTATGCATTTTTTTCATTTTAAAAGAAAACTTCACTTTCAATTTTTCTCAAACCTTGCACTCTAATTTCTTTCTTAAAACCATCTTCTAAAACTTGTTTCGTTTTCATTTTCTTTCTACTTCAAACTACATTTCCATTTTGAATTCTCAAAACCATTTTCTTTTACTTGTTCTTTTTAAGCAACTTGTTTTCTACAGGCTTATATCTTCTTACTTCGTATTTCTTTTTTATTTCACATTGTCTATAAACTGATCATCTTTAATTTATTTTCATAGACTATTAACCATC
The DNA here is from genome assembly GCA_038442645.1 of Agave tequilana. Classification (NCBI taxonomy): domain Eukaryota; kingdom Viridiplantae; phylum Streptophyta; class Magnoliopsida; order Asparagales; family Asparagaceae; genus Agave; species Agave tequilana. The sequence goes on along the minus strand of JAVJIF010033171.1, from coordinate 56,515 downwards.
ACTTTCAAATATTTCTTCTCTTTCGTCTTTGTTAAAATTCTTTGAAACAAAAGAAGGATTTCTCAAAACAAATACAAAATTGAACAATGCTTCTATCGCTTCCCTCCTTGTGGATATGTCTCGTTTAGCTACTTAACTACAACGATAGTTTCATGGAAACATTAACACCATTCTCAACACACAGTCAACATCAGAACTCACATATTTTGGTCCACCGTTTTCCCATGAACAGACACTGATGTAAAGCTTCTTCTTTTATTTCATCATTTTTTTAATTTAATAAAAAGTTTGCATTTTTATTCTTCTTCTTGTTTCTTTGGTTTTGATTACAATCCAAATGAGTCTTATAGCATCAAAAGAACCTTGTCATTGTGAGTGCCACCAATAGCTCATGACGACGGATTTTTCCTTGAAAGTCTGTATCATTTCATGCTTGCTCTCTATAGTCTTGATGATATAATGTGGATAGGGACTGAATCTGATCTTATAGGTTATAAATTGATCGCCTCCACTTCAAGGTAAAACCGTTATTGAAGATCAAGGTAAGTAATCGGCTGAAAGAGGTAAGTATTTTTTAGGTTTTCTTCCTTTATTTCTTAGTTTAGAAAAAATTTCTACAAACTAACTCTTTCTTCTTTCTTTCGTTTCTTTTTTTTAACTTAGCTTTCCTTTTAACACAAACACCATCTTCTTTTATCTTCTTTTCTTCTAACTCTTAACACTTTCCTTTCTTTTAAAAATAAGAAGAAGGATTTTAACCGATTCTTAGTTACTAAGAATGACTTAATGATTCTATCGCAGTCCCTCTTTGTGAATCACGACCCGCATTGTCACTTGCTATAACAGTAGTATTAAGGAATCTAGCTCGTTCTTAATCTTCATTTCTAAACTATATATTTTCTGTACAGGTTCAGCCTCAATCAAATTTTGGCGACATTGCCGGAGAGGAATGGTAAGTTTTTTTTCTTATTTAATTAACAGTTGAACTTTCTTCTCTGTTTTTGTGTGTAGAGGCTTATTCCAGGAAACAAGTAGCTACAATGGACATATAGCATATTTGCACCTCTGCTCTAAAAAGCAGAGCTCAGGGTACCTCTTTATTATCGTGGAAACGCAGCAAAAGCCGCGTGTGTACTGCGTAAGAGGGAGGGCTACTTATCTGCTTTCTTGCATGTTACTTGAAATTTAATGATTTATCTTCTGCAAATAATAATATTTCTATTTTTCTTAATGTACATATCTTTCTAACTCAACAGTAACATGTACTTATAATTGCTTAAAAATGGTTAGATTTTGCTTCTAGGAATTTGTTTAATTCGTTTACATTTTTTTGCATCACTATTGATGAGTGCTGGATAAAAGGTATGTTTGCATCGCATATAGCATAGAAAGCACGTTTGAGTGATATTTATTGCTTGAGTGTATATTTTGCTATATACATGCACATGCACACTAAAATAATTTAAGGGTATAACCTTAAACAAGATAAGGTGGGGGAAGTCATTACCTTTCTTTAGTCCAAAAAAACATCTCCTCACTCACTAATCCAGCCTAAATAAAATCTGATAGATGTTGGCTCTAGGGACATCTCAGACTTATTAGGAGATTGACCTGAGGAAGTTGTTACGGTTTGACTTGAGTCAAATCGGTGCCCAATGTTGGGGATTGAGAGGCGAAACCTTGAAGAACGGTGATTTGGCATAGTTCGGCCCGTTGCTTAGGTACGAATACCTCCCACTGATCTTACGTCACCTGAGCGATTAATTTGGGGTCATATCGCTACAATATACCTTCTATAGACAGTTAACAAATTAGGAGTCATCTAGGTTTAAGGTCAGCCCTAACTTAGGCTAGATTTTTCTTTCTTTTGTTTGTTTATTTTTGCTTGTTTTTTGTGTGAAATAGATTATAATAGAAATTTTCCAATTTCAGAGTAGTCCATATTACACCTTGACCTCTTTTTCAAATAATACGAACCCATCATTATATAATTTTAACCAACCAAGTATGCTAGATTGGTTTTATCTGAATCAACAGATGACCCAATTCCAATATTTTGAACAAAATTGCTCACCACTTTTCACTAAGTCAGTGGGGATACAATTACCCCGAGTCATATGGTCAACCACATTACCAACATTCAACTTTATATACTTCTATTTTAGAACAACCAATAGATAAAAAATCTGATTTTAAAAAGAGGATGGAAGCCTTATTCAGTCCGAAAACAAAAAGATTCTAGAAGCCTTGCATAAGTTTAGGCAACAAGTTCAAAACTTGACGAACTCAATAATCCTACAAAATTTCCAAATCCAAGATCCATACTCAATTTTTTAAGTCCCACCATAATAAGAAGAACCTAGTAACTTTGAAAAGAGTATGAAATACATGATTCAAAGCCAAAATTATTTTACCCAGTCTATCGACAGGATAGAAACAAAAATTAGTCAATTGGCCAATAGGAATGAGGAACATCTACTTTATCAATATTTCACCAATCCTGAGATATCTAACCCTATTGATCAGGCCCAAGAGTCATGTTGTTTTGAAAACAAAAAATTAATTTCATCACACAATCTTAAACTTGACCATTACTCAATTTTTAACAAATTGGCAAGTTATCATTTCAATGAAATTGAACTTGAATATGAATGTGACCGTGATCTCCAACTTTGTGATTCAGTTTTAAATTTGAATCTATATTAACTCTGGGGTCCTTACCCAATTTGGATACAATTCTCGAGCCAACACTTATTCCCGTTCTTATAATGTTAGAACATGAACCATCGATTTTAGAAAGTTACATTTCATTGATGGAAAAAGAATGTAAATTTCAATTTTTTGTTTTGGAACCAATTCTCGAACCAAAATCGACCCTTGAACCTAAACTTGATTTAAGTCATATTTCTGAGTCTGTATTAGTTCCGAACATTTCATTCTTAGGCCCAAGTTAACCATTTCATCGAATCATATTCTACTGTTGGACCAAGGTATAAACCATAATGACTCCGAGATGATATTTCAAGATTGCTCATATAACCGGGATGATTTTCATGTTAGGATCTTGCATGATCCTATTCAGTCTAGGGGTTGTAAAACTATAAATAGAAAAGAAATCATCAAAGGTGGGCTCCTTGAAACTTTACATTATTTAGATTGGACAGCGATGCATGGAGAAATCTGACAACCACTGGAACCACGACCTTGAGGTAACATTTTTTCTTCCCTTTTTTCTTTTTCGTGCATATATGTATTCATTCATATATTGAGGATAATGCATGGGATAGGTGTAGGGGAGGGTTCTAACATAACATAGGTTTTCTTTTAATATATATATAAAAAAATCTTTTCTTTTAAAAATTGTTTGAAAAGAAAAACATTATTTTGACTTATTTTAGTAAGAAATCAAGTTAATTTTAAGGAATATGAGAATCATAATTAGGATTTTTTATACTTGGTCAAAATAAGATTATTTGTTTGATTTCTAAGGTTAGGAAGAAAAATTAGAAAAGTAATTTAGTTATGATTTTTATCTTGATGAAATATGTATACTTTATACACTTACACACTTAGGGTTCAAAAACAAAGATTCTTATGCATTATATAAAAAAAGAAAAAATATTATATATATTCAAAAATCTGCGCCTCATAAAGCATAAGTTTCTCGCCTAATAGTAGTTTATATTATAAATAAAATCCTTAGTTTGTGGCCTCATTTTCTCGAGTCCTTAAGTCCTTTGATGTTTTTTCACCCAGTGCCCTAAGATTGTCTGATTTGGAAGTCACCGATTAAAAGCTCGTCACATTGGAGAACTAGAAAGTCTAATAGAATTAAGGAATATTACCACCAAAATATGTAAAAATAAGGTATAAGAATTAGAGTTGAAGAATCCTTAGTCAAAATATTCACGATCATAAAAGTGCATATGACTTAGGGTAAAATAATAGATTAGAAGAGAAATACAGTTTTAATCCTTACCTTGATTGATAACAAGTTTTTGAATTGAGAGTAAGTTTTGGAATGAATAGTTTGGTATTCCTATAACTTATATATTACTTGAATTTTTACAAAAATTCATCAAATATTTTCTCTCCTTTTCAAAATACGTATTTGAAAATACTAACACTTTATTTTTTTTTATGAATTTTGTGGGTGAAATTCACTAAAAACCTTCACGAGATAAAACTCATCCTCTAGGGGTAACCTAGAGGTTTAACGGAGATTGTAAAATGAAAGAGCAAGGAATTACCGTGTAGCTTTGGGCTAATGGGTCGTGTCCACGAGGGGAATTCTATAGAAGCTTTTCGGTGTTTTTGTTAAATAACAAAGAATGAAGTTGGTATCTTTCTTTCAAGTAAAAAAAGAGAATGGAGAGAAGTGAAATGATTAAAAGAAAATTTGCAAATTTAGGGAAGACTTTGGAGAAGGTGATCTTTAAAAAGTGTTGAAAAGTGATTTGTTGTTTTTAATATAAGAAGAAAATCTGGGTTCACTAATTTTCTGCTCAACTATGTACTTATCTCAAGAACATTTGAGTGCATCACTTTTATCATAAGCAAGAACCTTTAGTTTCTTTTAATTTTCAAGTAAAACAAATAAGATGATTTTGGATTAAATCTTAAAGTCTTTCTTAACACAACATTAAAAATAGAATGTTAAACCATCAAGCGCGAAGAAGCAAGTATGGAATAAAAACAATTTGAAAATATTTGTGTTTCAAAAGTCTAAGTTTAAAAGGAGAGCATCCTCATAAGCTTTCAAGAACAAGTTCAACTTTAGACCTTATTATGATTTAAGAGAGTGCTTTCATAAAAATCCGTCGAGAGAGAGGAGGTAGAAGAGATTAATTAGTGAGCCCAGAAAATGATTTAGCTACTCATAATGAAAGGAAAACAAATAAGAAAATTAAAATTAAACATAGATATACCGATTTGAGTCGAGTTGAACATGCAAGTTGAATCTCCTTTGATTGTCACTTCAAGGATGAATTACACACTCAGTTTCACTCTTCTCTCTTTGCTAGTCTAAAGTAAAAAAATAAATAGGAGATACAACTTCTCCGAGCTATCTAACAATGCTCCTAAAACCCTAAAGAATAAATAAGAATTTTAATCCTAGTCTTCGCTAATTTTTCAGTACAAAATGAAAACACCTAGAGGGGGTGAATAGGTGAAAATGCTAATCTCAAAACTAAATGCGGAAGCTAAAAACTATTTGCAACACACTTAGTACAACACACAAGTGTAGCCGAATTCCCCGTGAAGGGCTCTGGACTAACTCCTCTTGATTCCCCTAGATAAGGGTTGAGGTGCTATATGAAGCTCTTGTGGTTAAGTACAAGTGAGGAACACACAAGCAAACCAAGCATATAAATGATATAGCAATATGAAATAATGCAAGGCACAAATGCAAGCAATAAGTTATGAATGAATGAATGATGCTTTGCACAAATAAAAGAGAGAGAGGGTTTAGAGGTAATGGATCAAACGCAAACACAAAGATATGTTTCGAGGTTCAAGCCCCTAGCTCTACGTTCCCGCCTTCACCGAGAAGGATTTCTAATCCACTAAGGAGTACCGAACTCCTCTCTCAACCTTACAATGCCACCGAGGCAATACAACCACAATCCACCTCTACCGAAGAGGGATAAGGCCCGTAGCCAACAACCAAACTCCACCTCACAATAGAGGGAGCAAACCACAATCTCAACCTCTACCAAAGAGGGAGCACCCCAACAAAGCAAGGGTTTTTACAACAAGTGGTTACAAAGACCACAAACTCTCTTTTTCCACAAAAACAAAGATCCTAATAGATTAGGATAGAATATATAGCTCAAGTGTGGAAAACAAAGTGTTTTGATCAAAGAAAATCTCTTGGGAAAAATACCAAATGAATATAAAATTTTAGATCAAGAAACAATTCCCAAAACCTATTTTCTTTGAAAATGACAAAACACTCTAAAACAAATAAAATGAATCCTTTTTGCTCTTTAAACACTTTTGAAAACTTATTTTTAAAATCAGAGAGTAGGAAAATTTTAGCTCTAAAAATCTTAGCCAAAATCCCAAAGAAATGGGGTTTATATAGGCCAAACAGAAAATTAGCCGTTAGGCTGATCTGTCAGCCTGACAGGCTTGCGGTCGACCGGCCGGTCGACCGTCAACGGTCATAAATATGACCGTTGGGCAACCCGATCGACCGCCCGTTCGACCGCCCAGATACAGAGAGCAAGGCTCTCTAGTCCGGTCGACCGACCGGTCGACCGGCCCACTGTGTCTGCCAAACGTGCACAAGGCTGTGCACGTCGGTCGACCGCACGGTCGACCGACCTGGCCTGTCAGCCACAGTCTGGGTCAGAAACTCATGTTAAAAATATTTTAATAAATCTTGTAAAATATATAAAAAATCCCAAAAATAGTTTTAACATTTTGCATTGATATATGTTTACATGTGATAAAAGTTTCAACTCGAATATCAAGCAATTTGAACTATTTTTGTGTCTAACAATTTTTACCAAAAACCAAAACTTATATTTTATCAAACTAGGACTTTGCAATACATGAATAGGATAGTCAAAATAAGTTTATCTAAGAAGTTTAAGCATGTATGTATAACTAGAATACATCTACTATACATATAAACCATTTAAACTTGTTTTGATCAATCTATTCATGAAAACAAATATCGGTTAAACTAAAAACCGAAAAACCATAAAACGTGTGTGTTGTGCACTTGAGCATATCAACTATTCTTATCTTTACAAATGGATCTAAACATACTAAACTAAAACTAGGATACCTAAGTCTTCTTGACGATCTTCAATCTTCAAGCCGACTCGATCCCAAACGTGATCCACCGAGTGCAAAGGTATAATATTGATGCTCGGGCACTGGAATCACCATGAAAAGCTTTTAAACTCCTTGTTGAATCTAATCACCAACAAATATCTTGCTAAATGATCTTAAAGTTAAAATCACAAGATTATTAGTAAACATAACTACATGAGTTAATCATCATCAAAACTAGAGTGGAAGGCCTCTGGGCCAACAATCTCCCCCTTTTTGATGATGACAAAACTCATGGAGTTATATATGCATGGATGAAAGTTAAGGTTCAAAGAAGCTCCCCCTTAACTCATACATAAACAAATAAACAATAAATATGCAATGAATGACAATGCATAATCATACATAAAACAATAAAACATGTTCTTATACCAATGAAATTTTCAAAAACAAATAAACATGCTCTAGATACCAATTAAACTTAATATATGCAAAACATAAATATGCATATAAAACTCAACATCTTTAAACTTAATATATGCAAAAACATAAGTATGCATATAAAACTCAACATCTTTCTCCCCCTTTTTGTCAATCATCAATAAAGGGGTAAAAGCAAAAGCAAAACAATAAATTTTCTCCCCCTTTTTATTCGAAACAAAGAAGCAACAAAGGGGTTATAATTAATTAAGATATCAATTTAAATACATGTTAAAGATAGCATCTTGATACCAATTGAAAGTGAACATAGATCAATCAATGATATATGCGATATATATTCATGAAGAGGAAGATGTGAAGCTTCCCTACATAGATACATTACATGAAGGAGGGATGACAAGCCTTAATTCACATAACGTGCACTATGCAATGCATAAGAGGAGATGTGAAGCTCCCCCTACACACGTGTATCACATAAAGAAGAGTTGTCAAGCTCCTCAATACAAGATACACTCATCATGAATCTATATGTAGAAGAGATGTTAAGCTCTCCTTGCATATAGACAATACAAATCAAAACTTTTGAATATTTTCTTTAAACAAAATTTTGAGATTTCAATTTAAATCATTCAAATAAACATCTTGATATCAAAAGAGAGTATTTTTCTTTTTAAGCATGTGATATCAATTTGAAATTTTTATTTTCTATCATAAAGTAAGGGAGTGGAAATACAAATACCAATTGAAATATGAAATACAAGTTTTCTTCCCCTTTATGAAATACCAACTAAACATATGCATAAGCTTGTATATGAATACCAATTGAAAACTAATCAATTGAAACAAAATTAAAGCTCAAGCTTAGCATAAACAAAACATATATATGTATGAAAAATTAGATACCAATTGAAATTGATACTCTTTGAAATGTAAGCATACATACATACACAAAAATATATGAGTATACAAAAATGTCAATATTGATACCAATTGAAAGAATTCAATGATACCAATTAAAACAACAATAAGATCAAATGTATATCTCATATTCCTATCTCCCAATCATGTCCAAGATTAAAATGGTTTTCATTTTAAAGCATACATGAGCATGATCTCCCATCCATCCGCCCATAGAAGGTAGGGGTTTTCAAAATAGGTTTGAAAATATTGAATGTTTGAAAACATCTACCATAACGAAGAATACGAACTAGTTAAATGGAAGAAACTTGTTAACTAGTACGAAATCCTTCAAGCAAGGAATAAAACAAAAATATTTTTCATGAAACATGAAAATCACATGATAGTCCACACTCTAAGTCAATGAAGCATAAATATGACTCATGAAAACAAAACATGAGTAAACATGAAAGGTGAGTGTACAAGTAAAATGTGAAGATCATAATCATGAAAGATAGACAATAAGCTCAATATTCCTCAAAGTATGAAAATCATCAAAACTATTTAATCTTCATGGCATATGTATGTCTTATACAACCTAAAGTATACATACATATCCAAAACACAATGAGTCCACAAAAATATATGCATGAAGGCACGTGGCTCAAAAGGATGTATATGTATAATCAATAGTTTGGATAAAATGGACATATACATGAAGTTTAAACATAAATACATGAAAACATGAATAACTAAATTTTCATTAAAACAAATTTCATTTCAAGGTATATGTATGATTTGTCAACACAAGAAGTATACATACATACCCTAAACACAATTTGAGTCCATATATATAGATTTGCATGAAAGGCCTATGACTCAAGGGGTATACATGTAAATCTTAAAGTTTGACAAAAATACACATATACATGAAATGAAAACTCATACACATAAAACAAATCCAAAAATAGGAATACAAGTTTAAAATGTATGAATCATCAAAACTAGATTATACTAACACATCTAATGGGTACAAATAGGCATTCAAGCACAAACATATATAGATTTATTTGTGACCCACTATATGCACAAGTATATACTTAGTTTTAATAAAAACTAACATTTAAACATATATTCAAATCATGTAGCATCAAAACAAGATAAAAATCAACATGATAAACATAAACATGATTATTATGAAAATCCACATGTTATTAAACCTATAATAAACATGATAGCTAAACAAATGGTGAGAACACAAAATAATAGTCCACATTAAACATGGGTGTCTCAAAATGCTATGCATGCATGTCAAGGGTCTAATAATCATGGCATTTACACAATAATCCACAAACATCAAAACATGCTATAAACTATAATTATGAAACCATGTAAATAATAAATGGGAGTAAAGGATTGTTACCAAAACTGAAGAAGCAGCTCTCCTTGTCTCCAAAACAAGATGGTCCTCTCCACCAAACATCCCTTAAAAGTGATGCATCTAAAATGTTTCCTTTAAGTACGGAACGCATTCACTCCAAGGTACCGCTACACTCACGTCATGCGAGAGCCCACACCTACATCTTAAACAAGAAGGGTGGTCTTTGGTACCCATATCTTTTTGGGTCCATGGGGGTTAGTCCTTTCTCTAACCCAAACAAAATTATTTGCTAAATTAGAAATATGTATTCTATCATAACAAAATTTAGCAAGGTGGCCCTTACGTTCACAATGTGTACAAGTGTACACATGAGCATACATGTGATGGTGTCCTTGAGGAGCATGTGTATGCCGTGGAGGGTGTGCATGCATAAATGAAACTTGCTTCTTTTGAAACAAGGATTCCAAACGTGTGTGGCTCTTGGCACATTGGCTCAAGGTGGAGCCCAAACAATCCATTTTCTTCTTAATTAAATTTATATCATTTTCAATCAAAGAGGAAGTGAAACATGCAATAGGTGAAGTGTGTGATACTACCCTAGCATGGCAAACATGTGCATCAATCTTATTTTACTAAAATTCATTTTTCTTTAAACACAATTCTAAATCATTAGAAATAGAAGCAATTTTGTTTTTCAAAGAAACATTCTCTTTTATAACAAAATCAACTTTTGAAGACAAATTTTCATTTTTCTTCAAAAGAGTTTCACAATCATTTTTAGATTTTAAAATTTTATTTTCTTTTAGTGTAAGATCAAGTTGAGACCTTAATGAATCCCTTTCATTATTGATCTCCACTTTCTCTTGCAAAACACAATCAAGTTTAGAAGACAATTTTTCATTTTCTTTATTTAAAGCAAAAGTCTTCTTTTTCAAAACTTTATATTTTTCTATCAATTTTTCACAAACAATAGAAAGTTCTTCATTCAAGGCATGGGGATCAATATTCTCATCACATGAAGAACTAGCACTATCATTATCTAGTTGAGATTCTGAATGTACCTCAAAGGAGTCATTCCCTTGGATCATGAAGCATTGTGAGTCGGATTCTCCACTAGATTCCTCTGGTTGGATTTGCAATTGAAGCTTGGAGGTGGATGTGGTTGTCAACTTGTTCCATACTGCAAAGGCGGAATCAAGGTTAGAAACATGCATAAGATATTCTTTAGGAAGTGTGCTTCTAATAGCCTCAAGGGCTTGTGCATTGGCCTCTATATGCTTGCTATCACTAAGGTAGGATTCCTAGGTAATGGCAAGGTGAACCTTATATCCTAGGGCTTGTAAATAAATGGACATCCTAGTCTTCCAAACAATGATGTTGGAAGAATCAAAACATAGGAGGGGTCATGAAGTCCATGGGTCCAAACTAAATGTGTGCAAACAAAAATATGTGCAAATGCAAATGTAGATTAGCTAAACCAAGATCTCACTCCTAGGTTGTTAAACCTAAGTATCAGCAGCGTAGGCTCTGATACCAATTGAAAACACCTAGAGGGGGGGTGAATAGGTGATAATGCTAATCTCGAAACTAAATGCGGAAGCTAAAAACTATTTGCAACACACTTAGTACAACACACAAGTGTAGCCGAATTCCCCGTGAAGGGCTCTGGACTAACTCCTCTTGATTCCCCTAGATAAGGGTTGAGGTGCTATATGAAGCTCTTGTGGTTAAGTACAAGTGAGGCACACACAAGTAAACCAAGCATATAAATGATATAGTAATATGAAATAATGCAAGGCACAAATGAAAGCAATAAGTTATGAATGAATGAATGATGCTTTGCACAAATAAAAGAGAGAGAGGGTTTAGAGGCAATGGATCAAACGCAAACACAAAGATATGTTTTGAAGTTCGAGCCCCTAGCTCTACGTCCCCGCCTTCACCGAGAAGGATTTCTAATCCACTAAGGAGTACCGAACTCCTCTCTTAACCTTACAATGCCACCGAGGCAATACAACCACAATCCACCTCTACCGAAGAGGGATAAGGCCCGTAGCCAATAACCAAACTCCACCTCACAATAGAGGGAGCAAACCACAATCTCAACCTCTACCAAAGAGGGAGCAACCCAACAAAGCAAGGGTTTTTACAACAAGTGGTTACAAAGACCACAAACTCTCTTTTTTCACAAAAACAAAGATCCTAATAGATTAGGATAGAAGATATAGCTCAAGTGTGGAAAACAAAGTGTTTTGATCAAAGAAAATCTCTTGGGAAAAATACCAAATGAATATAGAATTTTAGATCAAGAAACAATTCCCAAAAACCTATTTTCTTTGAAAATGACAAAACACTTTAAAACAAATAAAATGAATCCTTTTTGCTCTTTAAGCACTTTTGAAAACTTATTTTTAAAACCAGAGAGCAGGAAAATTTTAGCTCTAAAAATCTTGGCCAAAATCCCAAAGAAATGGGGTTTATATAGGCCAAACAGAAAACTAGCCGTTAGGCTGATCTGTCAGCCTGACAGGCTTGCGGTCGACCGGCCGGTCGACCGCCAACGGTCATAAATATGACCGTTGGGCAACCCGGTCGACCGCCCAGATACAGAGAGCAAAGCTCTCTGGTCCGGTCGACCGTCCGGTCGACCGCCCAGATACAGAGAGCAAGGCTCTCTGGTCCGATCGACCAACCGGTCGACCGGCCCACTGTGTCTGCCAAACGTGCACAAGGCTGTGCACATCGGTCGACCGCACGGTCGACCGACCTGGCCTGTCAACCATAGTCTGGGTCAGAAACTCATGTTAAAAATATTTTAATAAATCTTGTAAAATATATAAAAAATCCCAAAAATAGTTTTAACATTTTGCATTGATATATGTTTACATGTGATAAAAGTTTCAACTCGAATATCAAGCAATTTGAACTATTTTTGTGTCTAACAATTTTTACCAAAAACCAAAACTTGTATTTTATCAAACTAGGATTTTTGCAATACATGAATAGGATAGTCAAAATAAGTTTGTCTAAGAAGTTTAAGCATGCATGCATAACTAGAATACATCTACTATACATATAAACCATTTAAACTTGTTTTGATCAATCTATTCATGAAAACAAATATCGGTTAAACTAAAAACCGAAAAACCATAAAACGTGTGTGTTGTGCACTTGAGCATATCGACTATTCTTATCTTTACAAATGGATCTAAACACACTAAACTAAAACTAGGATACCTAAGTCTTCTTGACGATCTTCAATCTTCAAGCTGACTCGATCCCAAACGTGATCCACCGAGTGCACAGGTATGATCTTGATGCTCGGGCACTGGAATCACCATGAAAAGCTTCTAAACTCCTTGTTGAAGCTAATCACCAACTAATATCTGTTGGCCCATAGGCCTTCCACTCTAGTTTTGATGATGATTAACTCATGTAGTTATGTGTACTAATAATCTTGTGATTTTAGTTTCAGACCATTAATCAAGATATTAGTTGGTGATTAGCTTCAACAAGATGATTTGGATGCTTTCACATGGTGATTCAAGAGCCCGAGCGACAAGATCATATATAGCACTCATTGGAGTCAAGCTCGGTGAATCACGAAGTTTTGGATCGAGTCGGCTTGGAGACGGCGCTCTACAAGAAGACATCGGTACCATAGTTTAGTTTAATGTTTAGATTCAAATTATAAAGATTAGAATAGTATGATATGCTCAAGTTCACAACACACACGTTTCATGTTTTGGTTTTCGGTTTTTGGTTTAACCGATCTTGGTTTGCATGAATAGATATTATATCAGAACAAGTTTACATGGTTTAATGTATATTAGATTTGTTCTATATACATGCATGCTTCAACTACTTAGACAAACTTACTTTGATATACCTATTCATGTGTTTTAGGTTTTGTGTTTTAACAAAACTTATTTTTGGAATTAAAGAAAAAACATGGATATATATATATGTTTCTTGTATATTGGATTATATCCATATGCAACATGCTTCAAAGTGTTTAAATATCATGTGTTTGTATTTGGTTGAGCTTTGGAAAAATTGGATTTTCATTTGGAAAATTCAAGTTTGGAAAAATATAAGTTTTGGTTTTTGGCAAAATTTTCATAACACAAAAACAGTTCATAATGTTTGAAATTTGTGTTGAAATTTTTAACATAAGTTTATATTTCAATGTAAAATGATAAAACTATTTCTGTATAATTTTAGAAATTTTATGGGAATTTATTGTATAATAAATTACATGTTTTTCTGTGCCTGAACTGGCTCTGCCAGGCTAGGTCGGTCGACCGGACGGTCGACCGGACCATATAGCCGGTCGACTGTAGCGGTCGACCGACATGCACGGATACGTGCACGCTGGCTGCCCTTGAGCCGGTCGACTGCACGGTCGACCGACTGAGAGCAGGTTGCTCTCTGTTTGCTCCCGGTCAACCGAGCGGTTGACCGGCCAGAGAGCGTTGCTCTCTGGTTCTGGGGCCGGTCGACCGAGCGGTCGACCGGTAGCTGCTAGCGGTCAAATGCGACCGTTGGACGGTCGACCGACCGGTCGACCGGAAGTTCAGTTTTGGCAGAAATTGCTGCCAACAGCTATATTTTTCTGGGAACTATAAATACCCCATTAGTGGCCAGTTTTCTCTAAGATTTCAAGAGCTAATTTTTCCCTACTCTCCAGTGTTTTCACAGCAATCAAAAGAAGTTTTTGGACTTAAATTGAACAATCTATTTGGTGTTTTTGCTAGGGTTTGGAAAATCAAAGAAAAGGGTTTTTGGGAAAAGAGTTTTGATTCATCTTCTATATCTTGATTTCAGTTTTCCCAAGGATTTTCTTTGAGATTTTTGATTTTCATTCCTTTGGTTTTCTCCACACTTGAGCTACATCTACTTTCTTATTCTATAGGATCTTTGTGTGGGAGAAAGAAATTGTTTGTGGTTGTTTGTTAGACCACCAAGTTGTAAACCCAATCTTTTCTTGGCTTTGTGCCTTTGGGTTGTATCCCTCAAGTTGTGAGGTGATCCTTGTGTAAGATTTATGCTAATCCCTCAAGTTGTGAGGTGATTGTTTGTTGGCTTGGAGTTGTGCCTCAAAGAGGAGGTTGTGTTTGTAAAGGGAGGAGTTGGGTACTCCTTGTAATTGTTATTGCCCTAAATCCTCGGTGGAGGTTCCCTTTGTGGGAGTCCTTTATGGACAAGCTAGTGGAGTTGAAATCCTTCTGTGTGAAGGCGGGATGTAGAGCTGGGTGCTCGAATCTCGAAACATATCTTGTTGTTTGCGCTTGATCCCTTGACTCTTACTCTATCTCTCTCTCTCTCTTTACTATTGTGCCTTGCATCATATCACATTGATCATTCATACTTATATGCTTGGCTTGGTTGTGTGCATCACTTGTTGCTTGCATCTTGTGTAATTGCATTAGTTTTTAAATTCCGCATTTAGTTCACTAGATTAGCTTTATCACCTATTCACCTCCCCTCTAGGTGATTTCAATATCTTGCTAAATGATCTAAAACTTAAAATCACAAGATTATTAGTAAACATAACTACATGAGTTAATCATCATCAAAACTAGAGTGGAAGGCCTCTGGGCCAACACAAAACCCTTCCTTTTATAGGCAAAAACCCAGAGGGAAAGGAATGAGGAGATAAGGGGAGCAAACGCTCCCCTTATCTCCACCAACAAGCGCGGATCCGCGACCAGAATGTGGCCAATTGGCCACATCCAGGTGGGGATATGATTTGCATGGGATTTTGCCCCCTTTTGTCCGCCTGGATTTGCTATTTGTCTTCGATTCTGATCTGATCTTTGGTGATTCTCAAGCTAACCGATTTGGATTCTGGTAAAACCAAATTAACCAGTTTTCAACCTCCCTGATTTATCATAATCTGCCCTAATTTACTGATTTCGAATTAATTCTGAATTAAATCAGAATTTGATGGACTTTTGGGCTCGTTTCTCTTCCCTTTCCTTAAGTAATGGGCCTGCACTTTATAAAGAAAAATAGGACTTATTAATATGATTTATTAGATAATAAGCATAGTAATGTGACAATATGTATGCAATATATGTGACCGATCACACCCCCACACTTATCTTTTGCTCGCCCTCGAGTAAAACATCAAAACTAATTCTAATCAATTATTAGACCACTTTCGCAGGTCACTCGATTGCACTGAGCATGTGCAACAAGCCGTTAAACCTCTAGGTTACCCCTAGAGGACGAATTTTGTCTCGTGAAGGTTTTTCAGTGGATTGCACCCACAAAATCTATAAAGAAAGAGAAAAAAAATTAGTATTTTCGAAAAGCATTTTGAAAAGAGAAAATATTTTAAGTATATTTGTGAGAGTTTAAGTAATCTATAAGTTATAGGAATATCAATTTTTTCATTCCTAAACTTAGTCTCTATTAAAAACATGTCATCAATCAAAATAAGGAGTCAAATTGTATTTCTCATCTAGTTTTTTACTTTACCCTGAGTCATATGCACCATCGTGACTGTGAAGTTTGACTAAGGGTTCTTTAACATTAACTCCTATGCCTTATTTTTATTTATTTTTGGTTGTATCTATTCCTCAATTCCATTAAGCTTTCTAATATGCCCATGTAACGAGCCTTTGGTCGGTGACAGCCAAACCGGACAGTTTTAGGGCACTAGGTGAGAAAATACCCCTAAGGACTTAAACACTCGAGCAGACAAGGCCACGAAAATAAGGGTTTTTATTTATAAAATGTACCCTTTTAGGCGTGAATACTTATGCTTCATGAGGCACAAATACCCAGCTTAATCAAAGGATATATATATATATATATATATATATATATATATATATATATATATAAACTTATCTAATTATTTTTGCATAAATACCAAGGCTTGATTAGGCCAAAGCACCTAGCTAATCAATAATTAGATTTGTTTATTTTTTTTACATATATAGTTTTTTTTCTTTTTTCCTTTTTTTATAAGGCATAAGAGTCTTTATTTTTGAACCCTAAGTGTGTAAGTATATAAAGTGTGCATATTTCATCAAGGTAAAGATCAAGAATAAATTACTTTTACAAATTTTTTTCCTAACCCTAAAAATCAAACAAGTCATCTTATTTTGACCAAGTGTAAGAAAACTTAATTATGGTTTTCCTATTTCTTAAAATTGACTTAATTTCTTACAAAAAATATATCAAAATATCGTTCTTACGTTTCAAAAAGTTTTTTTTATAAATATATATATATATATATATATATATATATATATATATATTTTCTTTGTTTTCTTCTTTTTTTATATATATTAGTTATGTTAGAGCTTATATATTAGTCATGTTAGAGCCCTCCCCCACACTTATCTCATGCATTGTCCCCAATGTATGAAAGAAATGTATAGATGCATGAAATGAAATGTAAAAGAGGTGCATATATTATACAAAAATATGTACAACATCAAGTTTCTCCCACACTTAGATCTTTTTCGGTCTCATCCCTCTAGCTCTCTTCCATCATTCCAATGGGTCCTCTTTACAGGGCATAGTGGGGAGGCCATTTTTTGTCATTTTAGCTCTCTTCCTCCACAGTCTCACTTTCTTTATGTTTTCTTTCTCATAATTCTACATTCATTATTCAAAAATTAATCACCACCACACTTCTCAGTTGGAACATCCTCACTATAAATGCCTAGGAATTCTAACTCAGTTTTATATATCTCCTCAAAGCTTAGGTCAACACTTTCCCTAGATATGTGTAATTAACCAAAATATCCCTAGTTGGTTCATCCAAACACATGAGTTCTTCTTTGAAGAGGTTTTCAAAGAGTATGTCAATCGGAGGTTCTTGAATTATATTCTCATGCGATATATTATTGGTTGGCTCAGCGAAAGTGAAGATATTCAAATCAAATTTCCTTTTTTTAAAGGGGACTCTAAAATTAGGATATCTAACATATGCCTTATTATTAAGATAATCACATTCATTCTTAAATAATTCATCAAGAAACAGAGACTCATTCTCTATACCTTCACTTTCTTCATCATAATTATTTTCAAAAAAGTTTACCTCAAATGTTTGGTCTCTTATCTTACGAGGTTGTTTTTTTAGGTTGAATACACTGACTTCTCTAGTCATGTCCTCAAAGGTTAATCTCATAGACCAATTCTTACAATTAATAATAGCATTGGTAGTAGTAAGGAATGGGTGCCCTAGGATAACAGGAGTTTGAGCCCTAGGATTGGAAACAGTTTGTGTCTCAAGAACTATGAAATCAACTGGGTAGATAAACTCTATGACCCGGATAAGGACATCATTAATTTCTCCCTTTGAAACTTTCACAGAACGGTCAGCCAGTTGGATTGTCACTCGAGTTGGACTAAGATCTCCCAAACCGAGTTGTTGATAAACTGAGAATGGAAGCAGGTTGATACTCGCTCCCAAGTCAAGAAGTGCGTGACTAATCTTGGCTTGTCCTATAGTGCAGGCAATGGTGGGACAACCCGGATCCTCGCACTTGACAGGGATCGGACCCGACAGTAGCCCACTAATATTAGTGGCTAAGAAGGCTTTCTTTGGTACATTAATCTTCTCTTCTTGGTGCACATGTCCTTAAGAAATTTTGCATAGGATGGGACTTGTTGGATGGCATCAAGGAGTGGCACATTTATCTTCACTTGGTTGAAGATCTCAATTATTTTATTTTGTGTGGATTCTGCTTGTTATTCTTTAGCCTATTAGGAATTGGTACTATAGGCTTGTACACCTGACTGGTTGACTTATCTGTTTCAGATTCGTCAGATTTGGGAGGATTGGGACTAGATGAGGTGGATGCTGGAGTGTGATTGTGCTGACTGGGATTGAGTGGTGCTGACACTTGGTTATCAACTTTCTTTCCCAACCTCATTGTATGAACAACATTACATTGATTTAATGATTGATCCTCGACCAAATGATCTTGTTGAGAATTTCTAGAATTCATAATTGGTTGACTGGGCAAGGTACCCTTTTGCCTCTTATGTTGTAGATTGGCTAACTTGTTGGTCCCGATATGATGCCAATTGTTGAACTTGCTCTGATGGCACTTATGGATCAAAAATACGAAGTCAACACAAATACTAAACAAAGAAGGATTAAAGTTAAACAAATAAATAAACTTGCAATAAAGGAAATCAAATCTTAGAAAAGTTTAGACAAACGCAAACACAAGAGATTTATCCTGGTTCGATCCTCGTGACCTACATCCAGTCCCCAAGCCACCCGCTTGAGATTTTCCTTTATCCTTGATTTTGTACACCCAAATCACAATCATGCACACCACTTGACAAATCCCTTTGCCAAATGTAAACACCTTCTCTACAACCAAGAGAACAATCACCACCTTGTACAACTTGCTTCTACACCAAGAAGACCCTCTTGTACAATGATATCTTTGAGGATTACAACACTTCCTTTAAGCCTAGGTACTGTGTATGAACGTGGACAAGGTCTAGTATAGGAGAAAACTTCAGAGAACTTCACTATAGAGTTGGAATTTGGTGAAGAACTGAAGTGGGAACAGTTTTCAGGATTGGCAGTTTGATTTAGAAAACTGAAGATTAGGATTGGTATTTTTGCCTTAGATTAACAACCCTATTTATAGATACACTCTAGGATTAGTTAGGGTAGTTATTAGGTGCAATTTGAATGTTCAAACGTTGAAGAACGTTGCAGAAAATACCAGAATACAGAAACTGTCTAACAGTCAGAAACTGCCTATAGTCGACTTGCCTTTTAAGTTAGTCGACTATACTAGGCAAATTTTCAAAAAGTAGTCGACTAGTATTGACTATAAGTCGACTAGGTCAAGATAAGTTCAAGTGACAGGTTTCTGGATAACTGAACCAAGTCGAGTGCAACTTCTTTATAAGTCGACTAGGCCAGGGATTAGTCGACTAGGGAAAATGGGTTAGTCGACTACAAGGGTCTATTAGTCGACTACACATTCTATCAAGTCAACTAATGGACAAACAGAGAGTTGGGTATAAATTTAAACACAGGATTAGTCGACTATGGCTTTGGTCAAGTCGACTACATAAGGTATTAGTCGACTAACAGGGACTATAAGTCGACTATAAATCTATGATATGTGTGTGTGCATCAAGGCTTTTGACATGCTAAATAATCATTACAAAACATATCATTAGCAACTCTCCTTGGGAAGTCTTGATCATGAAGAACTCTTGATTGGGCTTGTGTTAGAGCTCCAAATGATTGGCTTCACAAATGTCTTCATCAAAACAAGTTCCAACATTCTCCCCCTTTTTGATGATGACACTTTGTGTGCACAAATGCTCCCCCTGCAGAAAATAAGTTATATTTTCCTCCCCCTGCAGAAAATGGGTTAAAACAAATATAGAAATACTTTGTTCTCCCCCTGCAACAAATATATCATAGAATGTGTGTGTGTGTGTGTGTGTGTGTGTGTGTGTGTGTGTGTGTGTGTGTGTGTGTGTGTGTGTGTATATATATATATATATATATATATGTATATATAGGTTCTTATCAATTTTCTTATATGGTACCTGCAAGATAATCGTTAGATGGTACTAAACATAAAAGAACACATTAACCTTTAGGAGTCCAAATCCATTTTGAATTTGGTTTCCACCTGTTAGTATACACATAGTTGCATGAATTACATATATTATGAATGTATGATGCAATATATGTATTTTTATCATGAATACTTAAATTCTTAGGAATCCATATAAACTTTGTCTTAATTCTTTTTGAAACATGATTAGACTTTCTTTTCACATATGGATTACTAACATATGAAGATTTTTCAACATATCCAATACCATAATTATTATGTGACAAGTTTTGAAAAGATAACAAATCATTCAATTTTTCTTTTCCTTGATTGAACTTAGTCACATTTTTCAAAATATCTTCATATTTCTTTTTGAAAACTTACATGTCTTTATCCAATATAGAAATCCTTTCATTCAAAGACATAGTTTCCTTTTTAAGAAAAATATTTTCTTTTATAAACTTCTCATTATCATTTTTCAAAGATGATATTACTTTTTCAAACTCATCTTTTTGAGAGTTTATAGAAGAAACTTGTAAAGCATAACATGAATTTTCATTTAAAAGTTTTTCATTTTCTTTGATAAAACTTTATTTTTTAGTTTTTCATTTTTCAGATCATTAAATAATTCATGAAATGTATCAGAAAGTTCAGTAAACGATACCTCATCATCTTCTATCGCCATGTAACATAGGTTGACACGTTCAGTGGTTTCTTCTTCGTCAGAGGAAGAGGAATCATTGTTTTCCCATGAGGCTTCGTAGTCTTTTCTGAACTTTTTGCTCTTGTATTTGCCTTTATTTTGAGCAATGGGCAATCCTTCTTCAAATGACCTGTTTTGTTACAATTAAAGCATTTAAATTTACCTTGCTTTAGAAATCTCCTGAATTTCTTTGAAAGCATTGACATCTCCTCTTCATTGTCATCGGAATTGTCTGTGTCGGAGGATGCATGGAAGGCAATTTCTTTCTTCTTTGAGTGGTGTTGTCGTTCCTCCTTCTTTCTTTCTTCCAATTGCACTTCATATGCCATTAGATTACCGATTAGGTTTTCTAACGACAAAGTTGAGAGATCATTGGCTTCTTCAATTACTATTGTCTTCTTCTCCCATTCTGGTGTGAGTGCACGAAGGATCTTGCGAACTTTTTCGACTTGGGTGTAGTCCTTTCCAAGGAATGTTAAGGAATTGGTAATGTCGGTGAATCTTGTAACCATTTCTGATATGGTTTCATTCTCCTCCATTTGAATAATTCAAACCTGTGGACAAGAACAAAAATCTTAGATTCTTTAACTTTATTTGTGCCTTGGTGTGTTACCTGAAGAGTATGCCATATTTGATTTGCAGAAGTGGCTGTTGACACACGGTTGAACTCTTCTTTGGTTAGGGCACAGAATAGGGCATTCATCGCTTTGGCGTCAAGGTTCGCATTCTTCTTTTGATCATCACTCCAAGCGTTGTAGTTGGTTGTTGGCTTGGTGTACGATGCTTCTACGATGTTCCAAAGTTCGTAGTTGATCGATTGCAAGTAGATATTCATTCTACACTTCCAATAGTTGTAGTTGGATCCGTCAAATAGCGGTGGACGTTGTGTAGAAAGTCCTTTATTGAATTGTGACGAAGGGAACTCCGTTGCCATCCTTGCTTATTGTTGTTGACTAGGTATGCCGGGCTTGTATGCCGGTTCAGGGTATGCAGGGCTCTGATACCAATTGTTGGTCCTGATATGATGCCAATTGTTGAACTTGCTCTGATGGCACTTATGGATCTAAAATACGAAGTCAACACAAATACTAAACAAAGAAGGATTAAAGTTAAACAAATAAATAAACTTGCAATAAAGGAAATCAAATCTCAGAAAAGTTTAGACAAACGCAAACACGAGAGATTTATCCTGGTTCGGTCCTCGTGACCTACATCCAGTCCCCAAGCCACCCGCTTGAGATTTTCCTTTATCCTTGATTTTGTACACCCAAAATCACAACCGTGCACACCACTTGACAAATCCCTTTGCCAAATGTGTACACCTTCTCTACAACCAAGAGAACAATCACCACCTTGTACAACTTACCTCTACACCAAGAAGACCCTCTTGTACAATGATATCTTTGAGGATTACAACACTTCCTATAAGCCTTGGTACTGTGTATGAACGTGGACAAGGTCTAGTATAGGAGAAAACTTCAGAGAACTTCACTATAGAGTTGGAATTTGGTGAAGAACTGAAGTGGGAACAGTTTTCAGGATTGGCAGAATTTTGATTTAGAAAACTGAAGATTAGGATTGGTATTTTTGCCTTAGATTAACAACCCTATTTATAGATACACTCTAGCGTTAGTTAGGGTAGTTATTAGGTGCAATTTGAATGTTCAAACGCTGAAGAACGTTGAAGAAAATACCAGAATACAGAAACTGTCCAACAGTCAGAAACTGCCTATAGTCGACTTGCCTTTTGAGTTAGTCGACTATACTAGGCAAATTTCCAAAGAGTAGTCGACTAGTATTGACTATAAGTCGACTAAGTCAAGATAAGTTCAAGTGAAAGGTTTCTGGATAACTGAACCAAGTCGACTGCAACTTCTTTATAAGTCGACTAGGCCAGGGATTAGTCGACTAGGGGAAATGGGTTAGTCGACTACAAGGGTCTATTAGTCGACTACACATTCTGTCAAGTCGACTAATGGACAAACAGAGAGTTGGGTATAAATTGAATCACAGGATTAGTCGACTATGGCTTGGTCAAGTCGACTACATAAGGTATTAGTCGACTAACAGGGACTATAAGTCGACTATAAATCTATGATATGTGTGTGTGCATCAAGGCTTTTGACATGCTAAATAATCATTACAAAACATATCATTAGCAACTCTCCTTGGAAGTCTTGATCATGAAGAACTCTTGATTGGGCTTGTGTTAGAGCTCCAAATGATTGGCTTCACAAATGTCATCATCAAAATAAGTTCCAACATAACTGGCTCATTTGACCCTCTAGCCTCTGTATTGTTTGCATGAGAGAATCTTGGTTCTTCATGTACCTTTCCATATTTCTCTTAAAATCAATCATTCTCCTTTCAAGTTGAGGATTCTGGAAGGAAGATAGTGGAGCTTGGTTGGGAAAATTTTGTTGATAATTTGAAAAAGTGTTGGGAGAATTATGACGGTAATTTGGAAAGTTGGGTTGATGATTGGAAGAATAATTGGGATGATGGTGGCTTGCCTGGTTCGACCGTGGGTGGTCATTGTTGTGTTGGCTCCATGAGAAATTTGGGTGATTTCTCCAGCAAGGATTGTACATTGGAGCGTAAGGATCATTGTTCGACCTTAAAAGGCCGCATTCATCGGTTCTGGAAAGTGTTGTTCAGCTTGAAACACAGGACAATCCTCAAACACATGATTCATGGCCTAACAGTAAGTACAACCCGGAGTTAAAAATTGGTCTGGCTGACTTGATTGACTGGACTTGGTTCCTTAGTTTCTAAAGCTTCCAGTCTTCTCGCCAGGTTAGCTAACTTAGCCTCGTTAGCTATGGATGATTTAATTGAATGGAGACCTCCTTTTGAAGAGATGGAGTTTGGATTCCTGGAGCTTTCACAAGTAGGTTTCCATTGGATGGTCTTTTCAGCTAGATTCTCATATAAATCTCATCCTTCATGCTCATCCTTCTGCAAGAATCCCCCTTGGCACATGCTTTCTAAAAGGGTCTTGGTTGAGTAGTCTAAATTGTCACAAAGAATTTAGCATTGTCGTCATTTCTCTATTCCATGATGAGGACATTGGACAAGGAGGTCTTTGAAGTTTTCAAAGTACCTCCAAAATAGTTCACTAGGTTCTTACTTGAATTGCGTGATATTTTTGCTAACGAGACCGATCTTATGATTTGGATAGAATTTCTTCAAGAAGACCTTGATAAAACCATCGCAGGATGTGATAGAGCCGGCCGCTAAGCTGTAGAGCCATTTCTTGTCTAAGTCCTTAAGAGCAAATGAGACAAATCTCAACCTAATAGCATCATTTGCAAGGTGTGGGATTTTCATCGTTAAGCATACTTCCTCAAATTCTCTTATGAAGAAATAAGCATCTTCGGACTCTAAGCCATGAAACTTAGGGAGTGTGTTGATGAACTGGGGCTTAAGCTCAAAGTTTTGTTCACCAACTGATGGAAGTTGTATGCAGGATGGAAGTGATGTTCTAATGTGATACAATCTATCCTGCAAAGATGTCAGTTGAGCCATAACCGAATCTGGTCTTGGTTCGAACTTGGGTGGTGATGTGTTTCTAGTTAACCTAGATGAATTAGGGCCTCTTAACCACACTTGCATATACAAACACAATCACAAACAAGTTCACCAATAGTCAAGAAGAGAAAACAACCAAGCCTAGTCTAAGGTAACCTTGACCTAGACAACTCCTAACTGGTTGATTGTCCACAGGAGGTATAATGCAGACTTTGACCACAAGCTAATCAACTAGGTAAGGACAAGATTGGTGGGAGGTATCCATGCAAAAGTGACGGGCCTAATTAAGCCAAACTATCAACCTTCGGGGTTTCGCCCCTCAATCCCTTTCCTAGACACTGATTTTGCAGGAGTCAAATTATAACACCTTGCCCCTTAGGATAATCTCCTAGTGAGTTCGAGATGTCCCTAAAGCCAACGTCTATCAGATTTTACTTAGGCTTAGGTTGTGCGCGCTTAGAGATGGTTTGTGGGCTAAGGAAGGGTAATGACTTCCCCACCTTAGCTTGATTTGGGTTTTGCCCTTAGCATGGATTGTGCAAAGTGTGCAAGATATAGAAAAGTAGCATTCAAAAGCAAATATCACCCAAGAATATTTCCTAAACTATATGCTGTGCATATGTACCTTATCTCCAGCTATCTTCAACAGTAATTATAAAGTAAACGTAATTAGACAAATGCCTAGAATGCAAGTCTAAACGTTTTTTTAAGCAATTAACAATCACTCAGATTACTGTTGGATTAAAACAAGGATTGTAAAATATCAGATATAGCAAGAATAATAACACACAAAAACTCTATTTTTGCAAGCAATATGTCCTGCAAAAAAGAGTATTTAGTAGTCCAACAAAAATTTTAACTTTTGCAATGCAATTTCTTAAAATTCTGTTTCCTACTTTCGAGAGTAGGGGCACAGAATACCAAGTCTTCTCTTGTAAAACTTGAGTGCTAAATCTGAATCTTGACGTCCCTGAAACAAGACACCAAACTTGTAAAAAAAAAATACACCGTTCCCTCCCCGGCAACGGTGCCAAAAATTGATTGTAAAATGAAAGAGCAAGGAATTACCGTGTAGCTTTGAGCTAACGGATCGTGTGTCCACGAGGAGGAATACGATAGAAGCTTTTCAGTATTTTTGTTAAATAACAAAAAATGAAGTTGGTGTCTTTCTTTCAAGTAGAAAAAGAGAATGGAGAGAAGAAAAATAATTAAAAGAAAAATTGCAAATCTAGGGAAGGCTTTGGAGAAGGTGATCTTTAAAAAGTGTTGAAAAGTGATTTGTTGTTTTTAATATAAGAAGAAAGTCTGGGCTCACTAATTTTCTACTCAACTATGTACTTATCTCAAGAACATTTCGGTGCATCACTTTTATCATAAGCAAAAAACCTTTAGTTTCTTTTAATATTCAAGTAAAACAAATAAAATGATTTTGGATTAAATCTTAAGGTCTTTCTTAACACAACATTAAAAATAGAATGAACCATCAAGCGTGAAGAAGCAAGTATGGAATAAAAATGATTTGAAAATATTTATGTTTCATAAGTCCAAGTTTAAAAATAGAGAATCCTCATAAGCTTTCAAGAACAAGTTTTAACTTTAGGCCTTATTATGATTTAAGAGAGTGCTTTCATAAAAATCCGTCGAGAGAGAGGAGGTAGAAGAGATTAATTAGTGAGCTCAGAAAATAATTTAGCTACTCATAATGAAAGGAAAACAAATAAGAAAATGAAAATTAAACATAGACATACCGATTTGAGTCGAGTTGAACATGCAAGTTGAATCTCCTTTGATTGTCACTTCAAGGATGAATTGCACACTCAGTTTCACTCTTCTCTCTTTGCTAGTCTAAACTGAAAAAATAAAAAGGAGATACAATTTCAACGAACTATCTAACAATGCTCCTAAAACCCTAAAGAATAAACAAGAATTCTAATTCTAGTCTTTGCTAATTTTTTAATACAAAACCCTGTCTTTTATATGCAAACACCCAGAGGGAAAGGAGTGAGGAGATAAGGGGAGCAAACGCTCCCTTATCTCCACCAACAAGCCGCGAATCATCGGCCTGGGCCGCGGATCAGGATGTGGCCAATTGGCCACATCCAGGTGGGGATATGATTTGCTTGGGATTTTGCCCCCTTTTGCCCTGCTGGATTTGCTATTTATCTTCGATTCTGATCTGATCTGATCTTCGGTGATTCTCAAGCTAACCGATTTGGATTCTGGTAAAACCAAATTAACCAGTTTTCAACCTCCCTAATTTCTCATAATCTATCCTGATTTACTGATTTCGAATTAATTCTGAATTAAATCAGAATTTGATGGGCTTTTGGGCTCGTTTCTCTTCCCTTTCCTTAAGTAATGGGCCTGCACTTTATAAAGAAAAATAGGATTTATTAATATGATTTATTTAGATAATAAGCATGGTAATGTGACAATATGTATGCAATATATGTGACCGATCAAATGGCCTGTTGCACATACTAAGTGCAACCGTGATTCCTATGAAAGTGAGTTAGATTAGGTTAAGCTCTATGTTTTTATTTTATTTTATTTTGCTCGAAGGCGAGCAAAAGATAGGTGTGGGATTGTGATCATACACGCATTTTGCATTTATTATAATTACATTCCTACATTTACCTTGCAATAAACCCTGCTATTTATTGTCTTAATATCTGAATTGTGCAGATAATTATAAATGGAAGGAAAGTGGATAATCCCAAATCTTGAAAGTACACCTAGAGGGGGGTGAATAGGTGTACCGCTAATCTAATGAACTAAATGTGAAAATTAAAACTAAATTGCAACTACACTTAGTGCAACCAACGAGTGTAACCGAATTCCCCGTGAAGGGCTCTGGACTAACTCCTCTTGATTCCTCTGAATAAGAGTTGAGGTGCTATATGAAGCTCTCGTGGTTAAGCACAAGTGAGGCACACAAGCAAACACAACCAAGCATATAGGAATAAGCAATATGAATCAATGCAAGGTACAACACAAGCATATAAGATATGACAATATGAAGATGCAATGCACAAATAAAGAGAGAGAGAGAGAGAGAGAGAGAGAGAGTTGAGAGTCAATCGATCAAACGCAAACAACAAGATGTGTTTCGAGGTTCGAGCACCGAGCTTTACGTCCCCGCCTTCACCGAGAAGGATTTTCAATCCACTAGGAGTACCGAACTCCTCTCTCAACCAATACAACCTCCACCGAGGCAATACAAATGGTCTACCGAAGACCGGAGTACCAAACCCACCAATACAACCAAATCCACCTCACCAAGAGGGATACAAACACCAACTCCAACTCCACCTCACCAAGAAGGAGTAAATCACAACCTCAACCTCTACCAAAGAGGGTGTCAACCACAACCCAAATCAACCTCTACCAAAGAGGGATATCACAAAGCAAAGGGTTTACAACTTAGTGGTTACAAAGACCACAAACTATCTCTTTTCCCATAAAAAGATCCTATAGAATAGGATAGAATGATATAGCTCAAGTGGAAAACGAAGTGTTTTGGAAATCAATTAACAAAGAAAAACTACTTGGGAAACTTCTTGAAAATGATAGAGATGAAGATCTAAAACAATATCCCAAAATCCTATTTTTCTTTGATTTTCCAAAACCCTTGAAAACAACAAATAAAGATGAAATCTTTAAGCTTTAAAACACTTTTGAAGACTTGTAAAAACACTGGAGAGATCTGAAATTTTTGGCTCTTAAAAACTTCTTAAAATCCCAAAGAAATGGGGTTTATATAACCCACACACAAAAAACTAGCCGTTGGCTGAAAAAGTCAGCCATGGCGGCTGGCGGTCGACCGCCCGGTCGACCGCCAACGGTCAAAAATTTGACCGTTGGAAGCCTTCGGTCGACCGTCCGATCGACCGCCCAAATCCAGAGAGCAAATGCTTGCTTACGATCGACCGCTCGGTCGACCGTGCCTTGCTTACGATCGACCGCCCCCACCCGAGAGTGGGGGACTTGCAGTCGGTCGACCGTGCGGTGACCGGCTCAAGTACCAAGCCAACGTGCACAAGTTTGTGCACGTCGGTCGACCGCCCGGTCGACCGACTCTGGGTCCGGTCGACCGGCCGGTCGACCGCCAGAGCCTGGCAGAAGGCATTCTGGGTCAGAAAAATTTGGTATTTTTAATTCTAAAAATTCCCATAAATCTTCTAAAAATCCACAAAAATAGTTTCTAACATTATATATGATATACAAACATGTGTTAAAAATTTTAACACAAATATCAAACATTTTGAACCATTTTTGTGTTATGAAAAAATTACCGAAAACCAAACCTGTATTTTTCCAAACTTAGATTTTTCAAAAGAAAATTCGTTTTCTCCAAAACTTATCCAAATACAAAAACATGATAACTTTGAAGTATGTTGCATATGGACATAAGTCCAATATACATGAAACATATATATATATATCATTATTTTTTACTTTAATTCCAAAATATGTTTTGTTAAAAACATAAAACACCAAACCTCATGAATAGGCATCTCAACATAAGTTTGTCTAGGAAATTAAGCTTACATGTATATAGAATATATCTAATATACACTTAAACAAAGTAAACTTGTATTGATACTATCTATTCATGAAAACCAATATCGGTTAAACCAAAACCGAAAAACCGAATCCAAAACATGAAACGTGTGTGTATAGTGAACTTGAGCATATCACACTATCTAGTCTTTACAAATGGATCTAAACACAACTAAACTAAAGGTACCGAAGTCTTCTTGATGAACTCCGTCTTCAAAGCGACTCGATCCAAACCCGTGATCCACCGAGCTTGGCTCCAACGAGTGCTATAAATGATCTTGATGCTGGGCTCTTGAATCACCATGTGAAAGGCTTCAAAACTCCTTGTTGAAGCTAATCACCAAATAATATCTTGATTAATGATCTGAAACTAAACATCACAAGATTATTAGTAAACATAACTACATGAGTTAATCATCATCAAAACTAGAGTGGAAGGCCTCTGGGCCAACAATCTCCCCCTTTTTGATGATGACAAAACTCATGGAGTTATATATGCATGGATTAAAGTTAAGCTTCAATAAACAATAAGTATATGCAATGAATATTAAACATAAAAAATGCATAGACATGCATAAAACAAATGAAATGTATAAAACATGTTCTTGATACCAATTAAACGGTAAAACTTATTAAAGCTCTTGATACCAAAAAAAATAAATTAAGTGAAACAATGCTATTTATGCCAATAAAATGCTCTTGATACCAATAAACAAACAATGCTATTGATACCAATAAAATGCTCTTGATGCCAATAAATAACAAACTAATAAAAACAAATAATGTTTCTATATAAACAAAACATGCATACAAAGCATGCATATAAACTCAAATATACAAAACATGCATATAAACTCAAATAACTCTCCCCCTTTTTGTCAATCATCAACAAAGGGGTCAAAAACAATAAAAAATAATATTCTCCCCTTTTTGTCTAAAACAAAAAGAATGATACCAAATAAGGGGTGACAATCAATTAAGATACTAATTAAAAAATATGTCAATGTAGTACATTTTGATATCAATTGAAAGTGAACATATATCAATTGAAGGTAAACAAATAAGCATCTTGATACCAATTTAAAGCATATTTCGTTTTGAACATATGATACCAAATCAAAATCAATATTCATTTTTTTTAATTATTTTTCAATCATAAAGTATGGGAGTAGAAATCAATGGTAAACAAAATACCAATTGAAAGATAAAAATATGAATTTTCTCCCCCTTTATGAAATACAAAACAAAACGATGCCTAAGCTTGTATTAGGATACCAATTGAAAACTAATCAATTGAAACATGATAGTCATTAAAAACTAAGCTTAGCATATTCAACATTTGTGCTCAAAAATATAGGGATATAGTAAGCACAAATAGAACATATAAAAGTGTATGAAAATGAGTACCAATCAAAATAGATGATACCAATTGAAAGCATACATACACAAAAATAATATATGAGTATACAACAAAGTCAATATTGATACCAAATGAAAAGATCCAATGATATCAATAGAAACAACAATAATATCAAGTGTATATCTCATATTACCTACCACCCATTTCATGCTCATGTTTAAATAGATTTTCAATAAAAAGCATATATGTGCATGGTCGCCCATCCAACCGCCCGTTAGAAGGTAGGGGTTTTCAAAAATAGGTTTGAAAATATAGTATATATGAAAACTTCTACCATAACGAAGAATCCCGCAACTAGTTAAATGGAAAAACTTGTAAACTAGTACGAAATCCTTCAAGCAAGGAATAAAACAAAAATATTTTTCATGAAACATGAAATTCACAAGATAACCAACACTCAAAGTCAATGAAGCATGAATATGACTCATGAAAACAAGCATGAGTAAACAAGAAAGGTGAGTGTACTAATAAAATGTGAAGAACATAATCATGAAAAGTAGGCAATAAGCTCAATATTTCTTAAAACAAGAAAATCATCAAAACTATTTAATCTTCAAGGCATATGTATGTCTTATACAAACTAAAGTATACATACATATCCAAAATATAATGAGTCCACCAATGTATATGCATGAAGGCACGTGGCTCAAAGGATGTATATGTATAATCAATAGTTTGGACAAGATGGACATATACATGAAGTTAAACGTATAAACATGAAAAACATGTCAAAATGGGGAATATAAGTTAAAATGCATGAATCATCAAAACTAGACTATGTTAGCACATCTAATGGGTACAAATAAGCGTTCAAGCACAAACATATAAAAATTTATTTGTGGCCCACTATATGTACAAGTATAAATCCTAGTTTTAATGAAAACTAACATTTAAATATATATTCAAAATTTGAATCATAAAACAAGACATAAATCAACATGATAAACATAAAACGATCATTATATAAATCCACATGCTATTAGACCTATGATATACATAATAGCTAAACAATGGTGAGAACACAACATATGGGTCCATATAAACATGGGTGATCTCAAATGCTATATATGCATGTCAATGATCTAATAATCATGGCATTATCATAATAATCTATAAACATCTAAAAACATGGAAGTATCAAAACAAAAATCATAAACATCCATATGTTCACTATGTATATGCATATGCATTAGATCTAGGATATACATATTAGTTTAAAACAAGGTGAGAACACTAAATATAGATCCATATAAAACATGGGTGTCTCAAATACTATATATGTATATCACTATTCTAATAAACATGCCATAGGCATAATGAACAATAAAACATGACATGCTATAAATCAACGATATGAAAAGCATGCAAATATAAACGGGAGTTAGAGATCGATACCAAAACCGATGAAGGCACCTCTCTAGTTCTCCAAACCAAGGTGGTCCTCCCACCAAACATTACTTTAAAGTGATGCATCCAAATAGTAATCTTTAAGCTCGAAACGCATCCACCTCAAGGCACCATTACTCTCACGTCATGCGAGAGCCCACACCTACATCAAATATAATAGGGGTGGTCTTTGGTACCCACACTCTTTTGGGTCCATGGGGGTTAGTTCCTTTCCTAACCCAAACAAATTTATTTACTAAATTAGAATCATTTATACGATCAAAACAAAATTTAGCAAGGTGGCCCTTACGTCCACAATGTGTACAAGTGTACACATGAGCATACATGTGATGGGTGTGACCGTGAGGAGCATGTGTATGCCGTGGTTGGTGTGCATGCAAAGATGAAACTTGTTTCTTTCAAAATAAAGATTCCAAACGTGTATGGCTCACAACACAATGGCTCAAAGTGGAGCCCAAACAATCCATATTCTTCTTTAACAAATTTATATCATTTTCAATTATAGAAGAAGTGGAGCATACAAAGGGTGAGCTAGATGGTGAAGCTACACTAGCATGGCAAACATGTGTATCTATATCATTTTGCAAAGATTCATTTTTCTTTAAACAAAATTCTAATTCTTGTGAAATTGAAGCAGTTTTCATTTTTAAAGAATCATTTTCTTTTAAAACAAAAGTAACTTTTGAAGACAAGTTTTTATTTTTCTTCAAAATTGTTTCACAATCATTTTTATTTTTCATAAATTTATTTTCTTTTAGGGCAAGGTCAAGCGTAGATTTCAATGAATCCCTTTCATTAGAAATCTCCTCTTTCTCTTGCAAAACCAAGTCTAGTTTAGAAAGTAAATCTTTATTTTCATTGTTAAGTCCTAGACTCTTCTTTTTTAAGATATTATATTTTTCTATCAATTTTTCACAAACAATAGAAAGTTCTTCATTTAAAGTATTAGGATCAACATGCTCATTACTAGAAGAATTAGCATCATCACAATCTAATTGAGATTCCGAATATACCTCAAGGGAGTCATTCCCTTGGACCATAAAGCATTGTGGTTCGGATTCTCCACTAGATTCATCCTCCGGTTGGATTGGCAATTGAAGCTTGGAGGTGGTCAACTTGTTCCACACTGCAAAGGTGGAATCAAAGTTAGAAACAAGCATAAGATATTCTTTATTTAGCGTGCTTCTAATAGCCTCAAGGGCTTGTGTATTGGCCCCTACATGATTGCAGTTACCAAGATAGCATTTCTTGGTAGCGGCAAGAAAAACATGCAAGCCTAGGGTTTTTAAATACATGGACATCCTAAGTTTCCATGTGTCAATGTTGGAAACATCAAACATGGGAGGTGACAAGTAATCCATGAGTGTGTGCAAACAAATAGTGTGCAAATGCAAATGATAGATTAGCAAACCAAGATCACACTCCTAGGTGGTTAAACCAAATATCAGGAGCGTAGGCTCTGATACCAATTGAAAGTACACCTAGAGGGGGGTGAATAGGTGTACCGCTAATCTAATGAACTAAATGCGGAAATTAAAACTAAATTGCAACTACACTTAGTACAACCAACGAGTGTAGCCGAATTCCCCGTGAAGGCTCTGGTCTAACTCCTCATGATTCCTCTGAATAAGAGTTGAGGTGATATATGAAGCTCTCGTGGTTAAGCACAAGTGAGGCACACAAGCAAACACAACCAAGCATATAGGAATAAGCAATATGAATCAATGCAAGGTACAAAACAAGCAAATAAGATATGACAATATGAATGATGCAATGCACAAATAAAGAGAGAGAGAGAGAGAGAGAGTTGAGAGTCAATCGATCAAACGCAAACAACAAGATGTGTTTCGAGGTTCGAGCACCGAGCTCTACGTCTCCGCCTTCACCGAGAAGGATTTCCAATCCACTAGAAGTACCGAACTCCTCTCTCAACCAATACAACCTCCACCGAGGCAATACAAATAGTCTACCGAAGACCGGAGTACCAAACTCCACCAATACAACCAAATCCACCTCACCAAGAGGGATACAAGCACCAACTCCAACTCCACCTCACCAAGAGGGAGTAAACCACAACCTCAACCTCTACCAAAGAGGGAGTCAACCACAACCCAAATCAACCTCTACCAAAGAGAAAATCACAAAGCAAAGGGTTTACAACTTAGTGGTTACAAAGACCACAAACTATCTCTTTTCCCATAAAAAGATCCTATAGAATAGGATAGAATGATATAGCTCAAGTGGAAAACGAAGCGTTTTGGAAATCAATTAATAAAGAAAAACTACTTGGAAAACTTCTTGAAAATGATAGAGATGAAGATCTAAAACAATATCCCAAAATCCTATTTTTCTTTGATTTTTCAAAACCTTGAAAACAACAAATAAAGATGAAATCTTTAAGCTTTAAAACACTTTTGAAGGCTTGTAAAAACACTGGAGAGATCTGAAATTTTTGGCTCTTAAAAACTTCTTAAAATCCCAAAGAAATGGGGTTTATATAACCCACACACAAAAACTAGCCGTTTGCTGAAAAAGTCAGTCATGGCGGCCGCCCGGTCGACCGCCCGGTCGACCGCCAACGATCAAAAATTTGACCATTGGATGCCTTCGGTCGACCGTCCGGTCAACCGCCCAAATCCAGAGAGCAAATGCTCTCTGGCCGGTCGACCGCTCGGTCGACCGTGCCTTGCTTACGGTCGACCGTCCGGTCGACCGCCCCCACCCGAGAGTGGGGGACTTGCAGTCGGTCGACCGTGCGGTCGACCGGCTCAAGTACCAAGCCAACGTGCACAAGTTTGTGCACATCGGTCGACCGCCTAGTCGACCGACTCTGGGTCCGGTCGACCGGCCCGGTCGACCGCCAGAGCCTGGCAGAAGGCATTCTGGGTCAGAAAAACTTGGTATTTTTAATTCTAAAAATTCCCATAAATCTTCTAAAAATCCACAAAAATAGTTTCTAACATTATATATGATATACAAACATGTGTTAAAAATTTCAACACAAATATCAAACATTTTGAACCATTTTTGTGTTATGGAAAAGTTACCGAAAACCAAAACCTGTATTTTTTCAAACTTAGATTTTTCAAAAGAAAATTCGTTTTCTCCAAAACTTATCCAAATACAAAAACATGATACTTAAACACTTTGAAGTATGTTGCATATGGATATATGTCCAATATACATGAAACATATATATATATATATATATATATATATATATATATATATATATATATATATATATATATATATATATATATATATCATTGTTTTTGACTTTAATTCCAAAATATGTTTTGTTAAAAACATAAAACACCAAACCTCATGAATAGGCATCTCAACATAAGTTTGTCTAGGAAATTAAGCTTACATGTATATAGAATATATCTAATATACATTTAAACAAAGTAAACTTGTATTGATACTATTTATTCATGAAAACCAATATCGGTTAAACCAAAAACCGAAAAACCGAATCCAAAACATGAAACGTGTGTGTATAGTGAACTTGAGCATATCACACTATCTAGTCTTTACAAATGGATCTAAACACAACTAAACTAAAGGTACCGAAGTCTTATTGATGAACTCTGTCTTCAAGGCGACTCGATCCACACCCGTGATCCACCGAGCTTGACTCCAACGAGTGCTATAAATGATCTTGATGCTCGGGCTCTTGAATCACCATGTGAAAGGCTTCAAAACTCCTTGTTGAAGCTAATCATCAACTAATATCTTGATTAATGATCTGAAACTAAACATCACAAGATTATTAGTAAACATAACTACATGAGTTAATCATCATCAAAACTAGAGTGGAAGGCCTCTGGGCCAACAAATCTGAATTTGTTAAATATAACTTTTGAAGTTTTATTCAGTTAGCTAAAGAATCACTGAATATCAGATTGAATTCAGAAATCAGAGGGAATTCTATCTAAAGAAACGAAAGTATCTAAATGAAGGAAATCTACGTACCCTGAATCTGGCCGTGGTTCTAGCCCAACAGCCAGATCTTGGTTGTGAAAACGTGGGCATTGCTAAGTTCATTATGGGAGCGTTTGCTCCCCCTATCTTCTTACGCTTCTCTCCACTCCAGTTCTCCTATAAATACTGTATATTTCAGAGGAAGTGTAACCCTCGGTTCCAGTCACCGATATTTTCCACTGGTGGTTGGTGTGGTATAAATACTGTTCTGGATGTCTAAACTAATTCTACTTTAACTCTAATAAAATTTTCTAATATTTCAATTTTTTCTAGATTTTTTCAAAAGTTTTCTAAATTAATTGAAAATTCTCGAAATTCGTGACCCATCTGTGTCGCTATACGACTTTTGAATTTTTAATTTGTAATTGGGGATGAATTTCATGAACCTAATTTCTCAGTAATGTTTAGAATAATATTTGCTATTTATAAGAATTTTTAGGAATTTTTTTGAATTAAATAAGACTTTAGTTGAGTTAAGAAAAGGCAAAAATAAAGTTAAATAAATAAATAAATAAATAAAAATATAAAAATAAAATCCAAAAATTATTTGCAACCACTAGGTTTAAATCTTAGTGGGCTAGGAAAAAATATAATGAGTTAACCATGATGCCACATTGGCGTGTGGTTCAAAAGTCTAAGCTCATTTTTTAAACCTCCCTTTAACTCCCTTCATCTTCTCCAACTTCTCTCACTCTCTCTAACTTCTCCCTCACTTTCTCCCCTTACTCCCACTCACTCAAACTAAACCCACTACTCCTTTCACGTAGCCTAACTCTCAGGGGTGGCTTAGGGGTGTGTGTGGTGCCTATATAAGGGGTATCTCACCATCTCAAGTCATTTGCAAACACAAGCTTCTCTATCTTTCTCATTACAATCTCTCTTTCTCTCCTGAATTTTTGAAGTGCTAATCGAGGAGAAGAACATTCAGACTAAAGGGAAGCGTTCTAGGTAAATTATTTTGCATTTTCGTAGATTTAAGTTCTTTGTGGCATTTCATTGAACAGGTTGTGTGCATTGATTATACCTGTAATTTCACCTTGAAAAACGTATACTAAAATTACAATAAAATTATATAGAACACCTAAGATGTTCCTTGTATTTATCATGATTTTTTAGGATTTTCATTCATTTTTATTTTAAGAAAAAAATCATGATGTGCAGAGCACAGTGCTCTCGGCCAGGACAGGTCGTGGGCCTGGCTGGCCACGCCAGTCCAGGCCAGAGCTTGTCCTTTAACAGATCCAGGCTCGGTTCTGTTTTACAGACCAGAACCCGCCCCAAATAAAAAAATTACAATAAAGAAAAGAGAAAAAAAGAAAAGAGAAAAGAAAAGAAAAAAAGGGAAAAAATACAAGAAATTTACTGTAGTAATTTACTGTAGTAGACCCAAACCCAAACTCATTACTGTAGCAGACCCGTTACTGTAGCAAATAGACCCATTAAGCCTTTTATTGATTTTTAGGTTTATTTTATTCAAAAAATTAAAAATAAACTCAAAAAATTCCAGAAATTTCACAGAAAATCACAAACTAAATTTAGGACTCTGAAAAATTATTTTGAGTGTAATATTACTTAGAATAATATGTAATTAAATATTCTTTGTAATTATTATTTAATGGTCATTTATATAAAAATGGCCAATAAATTTCTAAATATCACAAAAAATATAAAATTCATAATTCAGTAATATATAAACATTATACATCAATCTATTAGTTTATGCATGTATTTTATCATGAAATTATATTTTTAAATGGTTGCTAATTTTAGAAATTGAATTATTTGAAAATATAACCAACCAATATTATAATAAATAGTAAAAATTTTATGCTCATTCAACTTAACACTGAATAAAGAATATGTCAAGTCTCTAATTAATTCACGCAATATTTAGACCGCGAATTTTACCCAGAGCCAGTTGCAGTTACGAAATTCAGATTCTAACGACATCAGGCAAGTACACATACTCTCTCATCTGTGTTTTTTGTTAGTTTATAAATTTCTTTGAAAATCTCAATTTTCATATCTTTCCCTGATCATGTGTATCGTAAGACATGCATACATAGGATATTTGTTACATAAATGATCATTCAAGTATAACTATAAATTAGTAAATATTGTATAAGTAAGTTGACGTCACCCTATCTCATGATTAGTATTTTTATGTCTACATCCTAATACAATAGCATCACTTATGCTATTATACATTTGTCACTCGATGTTGTCACTATTTTCTATTTTTCTGAAATTTTGATATGTACTGTAATCACTATTTGACACTGATACTTTTGATACTGATCCCTAATCTTGTCACGCTGAGTCACACAGTATCTTGCACTTACATTGATTAATCAAATTAACCAAGCTGGGGTTACTGGAAGAGACTGTAGCAGGGAAAATCTAGGGAGGTGTGCTTGGAAGGGCGACCCCTTGTAGGTTTGGATGCCACACGTGTTCTTGTTATTTATACGTGCTCCTGTTATTACAGTTACATGATACCTGAGTACAGTGAACTGTTTCTCCCTGCTATCAGGATCCACTAACACATCACTTGTCTGATATGTATTTGTCCTGTGGGATGGGGTGCAGGATGGCTGCATTAGTTAGAATAAAACATACTTGTCTGATATGTATTTGTCCTGTTTTTGGACTTGCCATATCGTTCTTAACTTGTGATCTTTTGTTCTTGTGACCTGATGATTATGATATATGACATTACTCGTCCTGGGTGCTTCATGCTCATTATATACATGTCATAGTATACATACATGACCTTATTTCACATGATCTAGTGTTCTGTTACTCTCGCTGGTATCTTACTTATCAGTTTATATTATCGGTTGATTTATTATTCATTTATTTCAGTGCTCTACTTATATTACCTCTTTACTTTCACATTTTCATATTTTTGTTTCCTCTTTTCGTGTGTGCAATTGTTGGTCCGCTTCTGACGGATCTTGATTTTTCAGCATCAGAGCGTGAGGAGACTGACGAGCCAATATTCGAAGAAACCCAGGAGGACTATCAGGCGTGAGTCCGAAGTTTCTTGTCTTATGTATTTTGACATTTTGTCTTGTTATGATGTTCCGATGTCAAAATTGTATCTTCTTTTATTTATACTTTGTTATATTTCATATTTTTTATCCAGACAAAGACTATTGTAGATGTATGTCGGTTATCTTTTGTATATGTGTGCATGAATTTGGCTCCATTACTATAGCCTATGGTATTCACGGAAGAGATTTTCCTCTTTGTGAGTATCTGTTGGCCATCGTCACGTACTCGTACTCCGTATTTTGAGAAGCAGGTGTAACATGGTTTTGTTGGTATCAGAGTCAAGTTTATTTTAATTCCGCATCATATAAAGACAATCAGGTTCACATATAAGAAAAATCATCTATAATTGTCTGGATACACATCGTTAGTCTAAACTCGTGCCTTAGATTCCCTTCTAAATTATTCCCTATCTATTTCAGATACTCATGACTCGAAACAAAAATGTTTCCTCTTCCTCCTGAGTCGACCCAGTCCCTTATAATGATATGTGGCAGAGAGTTTCTGGCTGACCTGATAGTCATAAATGCCTCTGGGTTTGACATTATCTTGGGCATGGACTGGTTGGGCACTTCCTATGCTCTGATTGACTGTAGGAAGAACAAAGTTACTTTTCGGGTCCCCAGTTATCCAGAGTTTGAATTCCATGCTGGAGATGTAACTCTGGAGCAAGCCCAATTCAAGGGCAGGCATTGAAGGGAGTACTAGAGTCCTTGAACTCTAGGTAGCAGGTTAATATACCTGAGGTGATATGTGAATTTCTTGACATGTTTCCTGAGGATATCCCTAGACTACCCCCTGTTCGAGAGATTGAATTTAGTATCGAAGTCTTCCCTGGAACAGCCTCTATTTCCAAGGTACCGTACCGCATGGCTTCAGTAGAACTAGCGAAACTGAAGAAGTAGATTTAAGAATTGCTCGATAAGGGGGTAATCCAACTGAGTGCTTCATACTGGGACGCTCTGGTCCTTTTAGTAAAGAAGAAGGATGGTAGCCAGCGACTATACATTGATTACCGGGAGCTGAACCAAGTCACAATCAAGAATAAGTATCCCTCACCCTGGATTGATGATCTCTTCGATCAACTGGGGGAGCTACGATATTCTTTAAGCTAGATCTCAGTTCTGTTTATCAGCAAGTTCGGGTGAAAGCTGAGGATGTGCCTAAGACTGCTTTTCGGACGCGATGTGGACATTTTGAGTTCCTTGTTATGCCATTCGGAGTCACCAATGCTCATGCAGTATTCATAGACTTGATGAATCACTTCTTTGCTCCATACTTAGATAAATTTATCATGGTCTTCATTGATGATATCCTGACCTATATCAAGACCAAAGAGGAGCACTCTAAGCACTTGAGGATTATCCTGCAAACTTTAAGACAAGAGAAGTTATATGCAAAGCATAGTAAATGCTCTTTTTGGCTAGACCTGTCTCATTTCTCAGGCACATCATATCTGGGGTCGGCATCTCGGTGGATCCAACCAAAGTAGAAGTTGTCAGAGATTGGCCAATCCCTAAGTCTATCATGGAAGTGAGAAGTTTGCTTGAACTGGATTGCTACTATCTTCAGTTTGTCTAAAATTTCTCTAGGATCGCTGAGTCTCTAACCAAACTCACTAGAAAGGAAGTAAAGTATAGGAATGACAGTTAGCATTCGAGGAACTGAAGGATTGATTGACAACAGCACCAGTTTTAGCAATTCCAGATGGATCTGGGGGGGGTGGTGATACATAGCGATGCTTCTGGGCGCGGCCTGGACTGTGTTGATGCAACGAGGTAGAGTGATATCATTCGCCTCAAGACAATTGAAGCCCCATGAGAGGAATTACCCAATTCATGATTTGGAACTAGCGGCGGTCATCTTCGCCCTTAAAGTGTGGAGACACTATCTTCTTGGAGAGCGTGTGGAGATACTCACAGATCATAAGAGTCTCGAGTATATTTTTAGCCAGAAGGAACTCAATATGCGCCAGAGGAGATGGCTAGAGCTCATGTCAAACTATGATCAATACCTCCCCGGGGAAAGTGATTGTAGTTCCTGATGCTCTCAGTAGGAAGCCCTTTTTCATGATGATGACTCAGCAGAAGGAGATGCAGGTAGAGATTCTTAGGCTAGACTTGGAGATCATTCTACCTGGAGATATTAGAAGACTCATGACCTTGGTGACTCAACCATCTCTGATCGAGAAGATCAAGGAGGTTCAGAAGGAAGACCCTGAGTTGCAGAAGATCAGAGAAGAAGTAGAAGCCAGACTAAGGCAGGATATTGTCATCCATGCGATGGTTCGCTTCGATTCGGAAACAAACTATGTGTACCATCTAGGAATGTTCAAAGGGAGTTGCTCTCTGAAGCTCATAGTTCTCCTTATTCGGTACACCCTGGGGGTACTAAAATGTATAAAGGCCTCAAGCAACACTTTTGGTGGCACGGGGTGAGAGAGAGATAGCTCGATTCGTAGCCCGTTGCCTTGTATGCCAACGAGTCAAGGAAGAACACCAGAGGACGGCCGGGCTACTTCAACCACTCCCTATTCCCGAATGGAAGTGGGAGAATATCACCATGGACTTTGTTGCAGGCCTGCCTAGGAGTCCAAGATGGAACAATGCTATATGGGTGATTGTGGATGACTCACTAAGAGTGCTCACTTTAAACCTTTCAGAGTCAGATTGTCCCCAGAAGTACTGGCTGAGAAGTACATGCAAGAAATAGTCAGACTGCATGGAGTTGCTGTTAGTATTGTTTCAGATAGAGACACTAGATTTGTTCATGTTTCTGGGATAGTCTTCAGAGGAACTTAGGCAGCAAGTTTAAGTTCAGCACGACATTCCACCCTCAGACTGATGGCCAATCAGAAAGAACCATCTAAATTCTAGAGGACATGCTTAGAGCCTGAATACTGGACTTTAAGGATCATGGGTTGACCATCTGCATTTAGTGGAGTTCTCCTACAATAACAGCTATTAGGCTAGTATCCAGATGGCTCCATATGAGTCACTCTATGGGAGAAAGTACAGATCTCCTGTGTGCTGGGATGACATTGGCGAAAGGAAGCTGCTCGGCCCAGATCTGATTTTGTAAATAGTAAAAAGGTGGCCAAGATCAAGAAACATATGAAAGCCGCTCAAGATCGATAGAAAAAGTGGGTCGATGCCAAGAGAAGACTCTTAGAGTTTGCAGTAGGTGACCATTCAAGATGAATTCCTTTTGATGTAACAATAAACCCAAGGAACTTGCCACTCGAAACTCCCAAGAAGGATTTTGTCGGATTCATCTTAAGTTGATGAGCCCGCATTATATCGAACATTGTTCTCAAGTCACGAGATGGTCATTCTTATTGCGGCTTTTGCAAGCAATATCATCGACATAGCATTCTACCGTTTTTCAGAGATGATCGCGGAAAATTGTGTTCATTGCCCGCTGATAGGTTGCTCCAGCGTTCTTTAGCCCGAAGGGCATGACAGTGTAACAGTATACCCCCAATGGTATTCGGAACGAAGTATGTTTCTCGTCGTTGGATACATCTTAATCTGATTGTACCCTGAAAAGCCGTCCATGAAAGACATTCCTTCAAATCCACAGGCATTGTCAATCATAACATCGGTGATGGGTAGTGGGAATTCGTCTTTAGGGCAAGCTGTATTGAGATCACGGTAGTCAATGCAGATCCGTATTTTCCATTCTTCTTGAGGACAGGAATGATATTAGCAACCCAATCTGGATGTTGTTCCTCCTGTATGAAGTCGCATGCAATGAGCTTATGGACTTCCACTTCAATAGCCTCCATAATGTTTGGACGAAACCGGCGTTATTGCTGCTTGACTGGCTTGGCGTCAGGTTTGATATTCAGATGATGCATGGCTACTTGTGGGTCAAGTCCGGGCATGTCTTCGTAGTTCCATGCAAAAACATCTATATACTCCTTTACGAGTATTATTAATTCTTTTTTTCCATAAGTGATAAGCTCTCACTTATAAAGATGGGTTTAGGGTGATCTTGACTACCCTAGTTGACCTGAATCACCTTGTCTCAGTAGGTGGTTCACGCTGTTCGAATCGCTTTTCCCATTGGAGATCTAATTGCTGAGCCCATGGTTCCTCATCAGTAGCTTTCGCTAGCTCCAATTGACTGCTTGAAGTCATATTAACGGTGAGATTCTCGAACATCATTCCCACACTGACATCTGAGTCCCACTCAGAGGAAGAGGTAGAATGTGATGGGATCGGTTTGTCATCCTTGGATTGAGCCGTTACTGGTGGTGTGAGTGTAACGTATCCCAACCCCCTGCATTTGTTATCATAATAATTTGTAGGTTTCCCTCTCGGCACAAAGTTACGCAGCAAACTACGTCTTCCTTTCCCAAAATTCAAGCCCTTCCCATGCTTCAGGTTGTACCCCATTTTCTTCATCATATGGTGCGTTCGTCGCGCATAATGGAAAATTTATGGGGTGTCTGAGTCTGGACTTGAATCTGTGGCTGTGGACCCTCGTGGTTGGGTTTTACAGAATATTATTGGTGACTGACCTTCTTTGGATGGAGGGATCACTAAAACGGTCCCTTCTATAGATTCGACGGGTGTACCGGATGCACTTGGTTTATGTAAAGGCATGTGCAGAGAGCTATCCGTAACGGATTCAAATAATCCAACACTCACAGGATAATCAAAGAAAATATTATCATTAATTACCCATTCGCCCTCATCTTCAGAAGGAGTGTTACATTGGGAATTATTAAGACATGCTATAATCGGTTCACCAATCAAAATGGCTGGCATGTCTGATTTAGATTCTGAATCCGCCTCATTGCCATTATTATCATCATCCAGCAATGATTCTTTTGATGTTTCACCGGTCTCTTGATATAGGAGAGCGTCAGTAAAGTAATTTTTCACCCCTTTGAATGGTTGCTTCTCAGCGAAGACAGTTCGTACTGTTGCATCATCTTTAACATATTTGAAACACTGGTGCAGAGTTGAGGGAACGATCCAGTTGGTGTGGATCCACGGTCGTCCTAGTAACAAGTTGTACGACGTATCAGCATCAATGACATAGCACGTCACTTCTGACTTCAGGCTCCCGATTTGGCAACGAAGTCGAATTTCCCAAGTGGATGACTACTTCCGGCATTAAAATTGTATATTGTCATAGTGGTTGCAGACAACCTATATAGTAGTATACCGAGGAAGTAGATTAGCCTTTTGGGGATGATGCTGAGT
Source organism: Agave tequilana (assembly GCA_038442645.1). Classification (NCBI taxonomy): domain Eukaryota; kingdom Viridiplantae; phylum Streptophyta; class Magnoliopsida; order Asparagales; family Asparagaceae; genus Agave; species Agave tequilana. The sequence goes on along the minus strand of JAVJIF010033171.1, from coordinate 12,561 downwards.
GCAGACCCCGGATCAACCTGTACCCTTTCAATGCATGTTGAACCGATGTATCCGGTGTAGTACAAAGGTCGATCGTGCTTGTTATCCTTGAGAAGCATATCTTCTGCTGTGAAGGTAATAGCAGGTACCTTTGATTGTACATGATGCCATTCAGGGCAAGAAGACTGAGCGTCATCTTTAGGGATTTCTTGCATATACGTCAGAAATGATTCTGAATTAGCCAGTGCATCTCTGAGTGCTTCTCTTGTCTCTTTTGAGAGACGAAGGAGCTTGTGTATGGTAATACGAGCCGGGATATTAGCCAGCTGGGCCAATATGTCAAAACGAAAGGGCGTGTCAAGCCCTGGGCCTGAAGGGTTCTTCAGGACATGGTCGAACCGGACTTCCTTTGGCTTCTCCTTTCCCTTAGTTGGAACTGAAGTAGGTGCTGGTATTTGTACTGATGTCATCTGCTGTTGTGTCTTGTCAGTAGCTTTCTCATACTGTTTTAAGTATAATTTTCTGGATCGAGTACCTGTTGGCTGAGGTACATCAGCCTGCATCGTGCAAGCATGCTTTTTCCCTTCAGAATCGCTGAGAGAAGTTGATGTGAGGTTGCCATGATCCGGCAGGATGGAGACGACATTGCAAGATTTACCCTTCGATTTGGACTTCTTTGAATCCTATTGTTCGTCTTGGACAAGGTCTGGGTGTATCCACATGATTTTTCCTATCTCCAGTGTCAAGGGAATAAGACCCTTATTATCTTGAGTTTTAGCTGAAGGATGCTTGACTTCCAGCCGAGGTGCAGGGATTGGATAGTCCCGTCTGGAACTGTGACCTTTTGGGTTTTACCGAACTCGAGGGTCACCATGTTTGCAGTGACTTTCTTTTGCTCTGACTTCAGCGTCAGGACTTCGGCGTTGACTAAAGCTTGAATTCTGTCCTTGAGGACAAAGCACTTGTCGGTAGGATGATGGACCATCCTGTGAAAGAGACAATATTTGGGATCGTTTGTGCGTCCTATTTCATTAGGACGCCGAACATCTGGCAGCTTCAATTTATTCTCTTTATGGAGTAAATGAAATATTATAACCACCTGATCGTCTTTGAAGGAGTACTGTTTCGGAGGAAACTTAGACTCCTGATTATTGAAGCCGCTCTTCTTAGCCTTCGACTGAACATCCCCTGATCATTCCTTTGCTGCTTACCACCGCTTTCATTCCTGCTTTCTATTAGAATTCAACGGCAAAGCCGCTTCGCACCACTAATAGACTACTTAAGATTTCATTCCAAAGGGACTGGTCCCAAAGCGATTAGTAAGCGAACTAGGATCTGCAAGATTCGACTTTGATCCGCGAGTCAGTAACTAAAGGTCAGTCATCTTTCGATATCCGAGTTCAGGTAGCCGCTTCTCCGCATACCTTGCCTCTCAAAGGTTGTTCGCGAATGGGTGTAAGCCTTGCTGCTCGAAACTAGCTTTAATGGTTTAAAGGAGGAGGCGAAGCCCCCGGCGGGCGTCGCTTGTCTTCATTCAGCAGATAACTGGGGATCTGATGACCGACCTCTTAACAACATAATTCGACAGACATAGTCTCTTTCCCTTTGGCTTGAGAAGATTGTGCCATGTTGCCACGTCCTTTATTATTCATACCCCATTTGCCTTTGGGGGTGGATGGTTAGAACTTTTTAGCCGACTTTTCGACTATCTCAGCTTGCTCGACCAGTTCTTTCCAAGTATGGGCTTTGACAGCTCCCATGCGAATTTCTACTTGGTCTAAGAAGTTGTGCCTGCATGTTTGTAAGAGCATAGGTAATGGCATCCCTACTGGGTACATCAGAGACAAGTTTCTAAACCGCTCAATGTAGTCACGGACAGATTCGCCCTTCTTCTGTACGGTAGGGAGGAGTTTGTTCATGGTTACCTCGTATCATCTTCATAGAAGAAGAAAGAAATTGGGTTTCCAGGTCGATCCAGGAATTGGTAGAGCCTGGAGGGAGACTTCAGAACCAGTCAAGTGCTACCCCCTTTAAGGTGCCAATGAACAGTCTGGCCATGATAGAATCATTGTCTATAACATTACTGGTCTGAGACCGAAAGTAGTAGATGTGCTGGTTAAGCGAGCTCTTACCATCGTACATATGTAATGTTGGTAGTTTGAACTTTGGTGGGTATGGTACTGAATCCCACTCCAGCGGGTAAGGACGGAATGCCCCTACTTTCTTTAGTTCATCCCTCTGAGCTAGGGATGCAATTTGAGCTTGGATGCCTTTAAGAACTTCAGCGTCTAAAGAAGAACTCTCCTTTGACTTCTCAGTCTTTGGTTGTTCATTGCTAAGATGTTCTTCCTCATCATGGTTACTCCCGGTATCATTATTATTCTGGTTATTGAGGAGTTGAGCGAGCATCTATTGAATGTTGTCCAAAGCTTCTTGCTGGGTCTTGGAAGTTTGCTCCTGGGCTTCTGTAACGCCCCGATCCTGGCGGATACGGACACGTCACCGCGACGTATATACGTAGGTCAGAACTGCCCCCACGTATATACGCTAAGCGTAAAAGTACAATACAATACAGGATCAGAGTATAACACAAGCGTGGTATATTCATATATGCCAACATAAAGTACAAGTACAAGTTATGAACTGATACACTTTACAAGTGTTTTGTTTCACAACCAAGTCCAAAAGAAGATATACAAATGTATACAAGATGCTCACGTAAGAAAGGAAGACGCGTGAGCCAAAAATGAAGAGTACGGCACTGGAGGAACTAGAGCTGGTCGGCCTGCTCACTGAAGTACTCTTGGTCCTCAGTGGATGGATCCACTTCGTTCCAAGTCTCGGAATCTGAATATGCAAATCCACAGAATCAAGACATATAACAATAAACGAGATATGGCCAAATGGCTAATGGATACGAGTAAATAAGATATAGCAATATAAAGGATAAAGCATGGAAATCCAAAGTCCTAAAACAATACATCTACAATTAATGTCTTATTATTATTACTTGTTTCATCGTGATATCTAGCTATGTGGTCCAGCGTCCCAGTGCACATAGATCCATATCCCAATAAAGCAAGGGGGTTATTGGAAATCAGCGGTTGTATCGATGAACTATGTTTACAGTGGATCCCGTGCATGCCCGGGATAACGGCCCAATAATGTTCCGTGCTTGTAACGGAACCCAGCCGCTAGGCCTCAATAAAAGGGACTTATGTATGCCCTTATCAATATGGTACCAGCAATACAGGGAGCAAGCTCTCCCCTCAGTCCCCTGGTGTACCGCAGGTCAGACTGGAACATGGGTTGCACAACACTTCCTAAAACCACTGTAAACACGAACACAATCGATATCCGCATGGTCTCCCCCGGACCCAATATAAGTTGGTCTATTTTATGTAAAGGTCTAATCAATCATGCTTGGTACAAGTGATAGCATGATAAAGTGGAGATATACATTTTAATTAACAAGTCTAACATGAAGATACATGGTAACATGTCATGTGGTATCAATTAGGAAGCATAAACAATACTAGCATATCATACATGTATCAATGAACGATCAAAATTTAAAACAGAAAAGAAAACAGAAGTCTGGCACAGTTTTGAATTGGCGGTCGACCTCCGGTCGAGTGCCGGTCGACCGGGGTTTGTGAAGGCGGTAGGGCTGCCAGTCGACTGCCGGTCGACTGGCCAAAGTGCGTGAGCTCCAGAATCGACCGGTCGACTGCCGGTCGACTGGGCTTTGCAAGGGCGGTAGGGTATCGGTCGACTGCCGGTCGACCGTACCGAATCTGGAGCTCCAGGTGAGCTCCAGGTCTCCTAGCCGTCGACTGGTCTATGGACCGGTCGACCGCTAGCCCAATTCTGTGCACGTTTGTGCATATCGGTCGACTGCCCCCATAGGGCCGGTCGACCGATGTTCTGAAATAGGCTGTGGTCTGACTAAAATCCAGATTTTTGTGGTGGTTGTTTTGAATGGATAAAAATAGGATTTTTATAACATAAAGTGACATGATCTATCAATACAAGTATGCTAAGAATATTACTAGTCTTGGTGAGTAAAGATACTCACCTCGAACGGTCGTTTGGAGTTTCTACGAGTTCCGGACGAGCCGAAATACCAACTTGATTCTCGGCGATAACTCGGACGATCCCAAAATCCAAGTTGCGGTTCTTGAGATGGCAAGGAGACCTAGGGTTTGCTTTGAGAGATTTTGCTAAGGTTGGAATTCTTGAGGAAAAGAAGTAAAGATGAAATGTAAAGGGTTTGGTTTAAATAGGATTTTGAATTTGTAAAGGGGATGGAATTTTAAGAAAGAGAGGGGCTTTTGTGCAAATGTGTAAATGAGATATTTTCTTGACCATCAAATGAAGCCAAGTGGAGATGAGGTGGCTTCCTTGGCCAATCAAATGAAGCCAAGTGGAGATGAGGTGGAGGGTCATTAATGAAGCAATTAATGTGGAAGAGTGTGGAAAGTGGAGAGGTGGAAATAATTGGGATTTTGGAAATTCAAAACTCTTTTGGCTTAATGAAGAAGGAAGAGAAAATAGAAAAAGAAAAAGAAGGAAAATTAAATTGAAAGGATATTTTCCCTAACTCAGAAAATTATGAAATTAAAACCGTGGGTTCCCGGGACAAAGTCGAAAGTACGGAAAAACATTTCGGAATACCGGATACGTCCCGAAATCAAATATCTCGGAACGACTCCAAATTTTCACCAAAAATCTATAATAATATAAAAAGACTTAAAATGAAGTCCTTTCTGAGAAATACCTTATAGTTTTAATTATAAAAATCCCGGTATCAGTAATTTACCGACTCCGTGGGAATTTTCACAAATCCTAAAATCCTCAGAAAAAGGCTTTATTTAAGAAATAGGATTCTAATTAATAAAGTCTAAAGGACTTTCTGAAAATTCCTAACAGTTTGGAAAATACAAATCAGAAAATTGATCAGCGGCGCTGGTCGACACCGGTTTTGAAGAAATTCATTTTAATTCTAGAAAATTCCAGAAAATCACATAAAATTTAATAAATTGGAAAATGATATTTGAAATTGAAATCGGATAAATACGGAAGGTAATTCGGAAAATACGGTTGAAAAGCTGAATACGCAACAAAGTACGTATTCCGGAAACGAGGCATTACAATCTACCCACCTTACAAAAAATTTCGTCCTCGAAATTTCGCAAGATGAAAGACAACAAGGAAAGACATGATAGATGGAATATAACGGTAGAGATAGAAGGGAGAGTCTCACCAAGTGGTGAAGAGTTGCGGGTATCGTTCTCGGATGACGTCCTCTCGCTCCCATGTGGCCTCTCCTGGCACATGGCGGTTCCAAGACACTAATACTAAAGGTATATCCTTGCTCTTCAGTGTCTTGACATTCCTGTCTAAGATGGCCATTGGCTGCTCCTGATAAGATAAGTCTGGTTGTAACTCCAGTTCGGAATGATCTAAAATATGGCTGTCATCCCTCACATATCTTCTTAACTGAGACACGTGGAAACATTATGAACTCCGTCCAACGATGGCGGCAGCGCCAATCGATAAGATACATCTCCCACTCGATCCAATATCTCGAATGGGCCGATATACCTTGGACTTAGTTTCCCACGAGTGCCGAAACGGATCACTCCCTTAGTCGGTGAAATCTTCAGGAACACATGATCTCCAACTCCGAATTCCAATGGCCTCCTCCGAGAATCTGCCCACTCTTTTGCCTGCTCTGAGCTGCCCTGAGATGATCCCTGATAATCTTGATTTTCTCCGTCGTCTGGATCAACATCTCTGGTCCCAATAAACTCCGCTCACCGACCTCATCCCAACAAATCGGTGATCGACACTTCCTCCCATACAGTGCCTCAAAAGTGCCATCTTTATACTTGCCTGGTAACTGTTGTTATAAGAAAACTCGGCCAAGTGTAGATGGTCTTCCCAAGAACCTCCAAACTCAATCATGCAAGCTCTAAGCATGTCCTCGAGGATCTGGATTGTCCGCTCCGACTGTCCGTCCGTCTGGGGATGATAAGCTGTACTGAACTTCAGACGAGTGCCCAGACTCTCTTGGAGACTCTCCCAAAGTGAGATCTGAATCTCGTATCTCTGTCTGAAACAATACTGACTGGCACTCCATGCAGACGGACCACTTCCTTCATATACTTCTCCGCCAACACCTCTGTCGTCTGACCGACCCGGAATGGTATGAAGTGGGCCGACTTAGTGAGACGGTCAATGATAACCCACACAGCATTATTACCCTTGGGACTACGAGGTAATGCTGTGACGAAGTCCATAGTGATATGCTCCCACTTCCACTCAGGTATTGGCAAAGGTTGCAGAAGTCCAGCCGATCTCTGATGCTCGATCTTTATTTGCTGGCACACCAAGCACTTAGCCACAAATTGAGCTATCTCTCTCTTCATGGCATTCCACCAGAAGTGCTTCTTCAGGTCTTGGTACATCTTGTTTCCCCCCGGGTGTATAGAGTAGGCTGAACTGTGTGCTTCAGCCAAAATCTTCTGTCTCACTTCTCCCTGGGGAACACAAAGCCTATCTCCAAAGCACAAGGCATCATCAGGACGAATACAGATATCCGTCCTCAATCCAGCCTCGACCTGATCTCTAAATGTCTGGAGTCTGGGATCCTCCTTCTGGGCTTCCTTAATCTCCTCTATCAGTGAAGACTGGATCTGTAAAGCCATAAGCTGTCCTGTTTTCTCAGCTCCTCGGACCACCATCAAATCCAATCGGATGAAATCCCGAATCAAGTCCTCCTGCTGAGTGAACTGGACAAGTACTCTGTTCTCTGGCATCCTACTCAAAGCATCCGGGACTGTATTGACCTTGCCTGGATGATATTGCAAGTCAATGTCGTAGTCTGCCATAAGCTCCAGCCACCGCCTCTGCCTCATATTCAACTCCTTCTGCGAGAAGATATACTTGAGGCTCTTGTGATCTGTATATATCAGCACTCTATCTCCCAGAAGATAGTGCCTCCAAATCTTTAATGCAAAGATCACTGCTGCCAATTCCAGATCATGAGTTGGGTAATCCTCTCATGAGGTTTCAACTGCCTGGATGCATATGCGATAACATGATCATGTTGCACAAGCACGCATCCTAGGCCTTTACCTGAGGCATCACTAAAGATGACCATCCCTCCTCTCCCTGAGGGAGTTCTCAAGATAGGAGCTGAAATGAGCTTTTGCTTCAACTGCTCGAAGGCTGCATCACACTCCTCTGTCCAGATGTACTTCTCCCTTTCCTGGTAAGCTTCGTCAATGGAGCTGCAATCCGAGAGAAATCCTGGATGAAGCGTCTGTAGTATCCAGCTAGTCAAGAAAGCTCTTTATCTCTGTCACTGTCCTCGGGACTGGCCACTCCTTTACTGCTTGTACCTTGCCCGGATCAACGGATACACCTTCTGCTGACACCACATGTCCGAGGAATGCTATACTGTCTAGCCAGAACTCGCACTTGCTCCTCTTGGCATGAAGCTGCTCCTGCTGAAGTGTCTGCAACACAATCTTCAAGTGTTCTTCATGCTCCTTCCTGTTCTTAGAATAAATCAAGATGTCGTCGATGAAGACAACAACAAACTGATCCAAGAAGGGTGAGAACACTCGGTTCATCAAGTCCATAAACACTGCAGGGGCATTAGTGACTCCGAAAGGCATAACAAGAAACTCGTAGTGGCCATATCGGGTCCTAAATGCCGTCTTCAGTCTATCCTCCTTCTTCACTCTCAACTGATGATAGCCCGACTGTAAGTCCAACTTGGAGAATACACGGGCTCCATGAAGCTGATCAAATAAGTCATCTATTCTGGGAAGGGGATACCTGTTCTTGATGGTGACTTTGTTTAACTCCCTATAGTCAATACAAAGTCTCTTGCTACCATCCTTCTTATTGGCCAACAATACTGGAGCTCCCCACGGTGAAGTACTTGGCCTGATCAATCCCTTATCTGATACTCCTGCAGCTGCTTCTTCAGGATTTCCAACTCTGTTGGTGCCATCCTGTACGGAGCCTTAGATATAGGAGATGCCCCTGGGATAGTCTCAATGGAGAACTCAATCGTCCTGACAGTGGCAATCCTGTAATCTCCGCAAACACCTCCGGGAATTCATCCCACACTGGCACCTTCTGCTTCTGAACTTCCGATGAAATGATCTGCTTTCCCTTAGTGGACTTCACTTCTCCACTAAACTGAAACTCAGGCTGATGGGAATTCTAAAATTGATCTTCTTCTCTCTACAATCAATTATAGCATGATACTGACTGAGCCAGGTCATGCCTAAGATCACATCGTACCCCTTAGTATCGAGCACGAGCATATCTATGGCTAAGACCTTGTCACACAGTTCTACTGGACAGTCAGTACATACTCTAGATGAGAAGACTACCCCATTCCCGGTACTTATCTCCCACTTGTGGTCTAGTAATCTAACAGGAATAGAATGGACGGCCACAAATTTATCGGAGATGTAACAATGGGATGCGCCTGAATCAAATAAGGCGAGAACCGGATGTGAATGTACACTGATGTTACCTGTAATCACCTCCTCTGATGCCTCAGCCTCTGCCTCCGTCAGGTTGTAAGCCTGACCCCTGCCACGCCCGGCCGCTGTCCTGCCTCCTTTCTGCACTGGGCGTATCATATGCTGTGGAGGAAGGGGTGGTCTCCTCACCACTGGCCCCGGTCTCTCCTCACTGCCGGTCCCTGACTTCTCTGCCCAAGCGGTCCTGGTACTACCCGCTGTCCACTCGGCCCTGGAAGTGCTGGCAAGGTCTGGTTGGTTGTCCCAAATCTCCGGTGTGGACAATCCTCTACTGCATGATCTCGAGACCCACACCATAAACACAACCCATTTGCCCTCCGGCAATTGGGTCGAATGTGCCCTAGCTTCCCACAAAGTTGCAGACAGGAAGTGATTGGGCTGGCTGATAAGGCGCTGGTCTGAAAGGCTGCCTCTGGATCTTCGCCACTCTGAATGGAACTCCTCGCCCCATAGGCACAAATGGCCTCTTCATGGCCTGCTGTCCCATCTGATCCCCCCAAGTCTTCTCAAACCCCCGCTCTACTTACTTTCCGAGCGGTAGAGAGAACACTTGCATATGTCTTCAACTCCTGAGACATCATGTACATCTGAATATCCATCCGAAGACCCTTCTGAAACCTGCTCGCTCGCTTCTCTTCGTCCGTCACCATATAAGGAGCGAAACGGCTGAGTCTAAGGAAGTCTGCTGCATATTCATCTACCGACTTGTTTCCCTGCTTGAGCCCGATGAATTGCTCCTCCATCTCCTCCTGTGCTGTAGCCGGAAAGAAGCGGCTGTAGAAACTCTTGGAGAAGGTAGCCCAAGTGATAGGCCTCTCCAAGCGAGCCTCCTCTGCAAGCCACCAAGTCCGAGCTATGTCCTTCAGCTGGATCTTAGCGACCTCAACTTGACTCTCCTGTGGGACACGAGCTGCGGTCAGCAGGTCTGTCGTGTCCGTCAACCATTGTTCTGCCTCCAATGGCTCCTCACTCCCCGTGAACACTGCAGGCTGCAATCTCCGGAAATCCGATACATTCCCGGCTTTGGTCCTTTGGGGCTGTTAGCTCTTGCCTCAGGAGCTCAGTCTGCTGCTGCTGTACTTCCACCTGTTGTTGCTGGGTCACCATCATGGCTTGAATGATCCTCAGCACATCAACATTCTCTCCTCCTACTGGCCCATTGGGTCCATTCGGGACTTGCCCGACATTGTTCCGACCCGAGCGACGCTCCATACCGTATGATAACTGGAATTGAAAACAATGGAAGGGAGTTTAGGATACGAAGGAATTGATAATTGAAGGAAGCAAGACAGACTCTATAACTTTGTACATTATAATTGGCATAAGCAAATTACTAGAATTTGCCACTTGATTGTACTTTAGGTTTAAGAGCCTAGGCTCTGATACCAACCTGTAACGCCCCGATCCTGGCGGATACGGACACGTCACCGCGACGTATATACGTAGGTCAGAACTGCCCCAACGTATATACGCTAAGCGTAAAAGTACAATACAATACAGGATCAGAGTATAACACAAGCGTGGTATATTCATATATGCCAACAATAAAGTACAAGTACAAGTTATGAACTGATACACTTTACAAGTGTTTTGTTTCACACCAAGTCCAAAAGAAGATATACAAATGTATACAAGATGCTCACGTAAGAAAGGAAGACGCGTGAGCCAAAAATGAAGAGTACGGCACTGGAGGAACTAGAGCTGGTCGGCCTGCTCACTGAAGTACTCTTGGTCCTCAGTGGATGGATCCACTTCGTTCCAAGTCTCGGAATCTGAATATGCAAATCCACAGAATCAAGACATATAACAATAAACGAGATATGGCCAAATGGCTAATGGATACGAGTAAATAAGATATAGCAATATAAAGGATAAAGCATGGAATCCAAAGTCCTAAAACAATACATCTACAATTAATGTCTTATTATTATTACTTGTTTCATCGTGATATCTAGCTATGTGGTCCAGCGTCCCAGTGCACATAGATCCATATCCCAATAAAGCAAGGGGTTATTGGAAATCAGCGGTTGTATCGATGAAATATGTTTACAGTGGATCCCGTGCATGCCCGGGATAACGGCCCAATAATGTTCCGTGCTTGTAACGGAACCCAGCCGCTAGGCCTCAATAAAAGGGACTTATGTATGCCCTTATCAATATGGTACCAGCAATACAGGGAGCAAGCTCTCCCCTCAGTCCCCTGGTGTACCGCAGGTCAGACTGGAACATGGGTTGCACAACACTTCCTAAAACCACTGTAAACACGAACACAATCGATATCCGCATGGTCTCCCCGGACCCAATATAAGTTGGTCTATTTTATGTAAAGGTCTAATCAATCATGCTTGGTACAAGTGATAGCATGATAAAGTGGAGATATACATTTTAATTAACAAGTCTAACATGAAGATACATGGTAACATTCATGTGGTATCAATTAGGAAGCATAAACAATACTAGCATATCATACATGTATCAATGAACGATCAAAATTTAAACAGAAAGAAAACAGAAGTCTGGCACAGTTTTGAATTGGCGGTCGACCTCCGGTCGAGTGCCGGTCGACCGGGTTTTGTGAAGGCGGTAGGGCTGCCAGTCGACTGCCGTCGACTGGCCAAAGTGCGTGAGCTCCAGAATCGACCGGTCGACTGCCGGTCGACTGGGCTTTGCAAGGGCGGTAGGGTATCGGTCGACTGCCGGTCGACCGTACCGAATCTGGAGCTCCAGGTGAGCTCCAGGTCTCCTAGCCGGTCGACTGGTCTATGGACCGGTCGACCGCTAGCCCAATTCTGTGCACGTTTGTGCATATCGGTCGACTGCCCCCATAGGGCCGGTCGACCGATGTTCTGAAATAGGCTGTGGTCTGACTAAAAATCCAGATTTTTGTGTGGTGTTTTGAATGGATAAAAATAGGATTTTATAACATAAAGTGACATGATCTATCAATACAAGTATGCTAAGAATATTACTAGTCTTGGTGAGTAAAGATACTCACCTCGAACGGTCGTTTGGAGTTTCTACGAGTTCCGGACGAGCCGAAATACCAACTTGATTCTCGGCGATAACTCGGACGATCCCAAAATCCAAGTTGCGGTTCTTGAGATGGCAAGGAGACCTAGGGTTTGCTTTGAGAGAGATTTTGCTAAGGTTGGAATTCTTGAGGAAAAGAAGTAAAAGGATGAAATGTAAAGGGTTTGGTTTAAATAGGATTTTGAATTTGTAAAGGGGATGGAATTTTAAGAAAGAGAGGGGCTTTTGTGCAAATGTGTAAATGAGATATTTTCTTGACCAATCAAATGAAGCCAAGTGGAGATGAGGTGGCTTCCTTGGCCAATCAAATGAAGCCAAGTGGAGATGAGGTGGAGGGTCATTAATGAAGCAATTAATGTGGAAGAGTGTGGAAAGTGGAGAGGTGGAAATAATTGGGATTTTGGAAATTCAAAACTCTTTGGCTTAATGAAGAAGGAAGAGAAAATAGAAAAAGAAAAAGAAGGAAAATTAAATTGAAAGGATATTTTCCCTAACTCAGAAAATTATGAAATTAAAACCGTGGGTTTCCCGGACAAAGTCGAAAGTACGGAAAAACATTTCGGAAATACCGGATACGTCCCGAAATCAAATATCTCGGAACGACTCCAATTTTCACCAAAATCTATAATAATATAAAAAGACTTAAAATGAAGTCCTTTCTGAGAAATACCTTATTTTTATTATAAAAATCCCGGTATCAGTAATTTACCGACTCCGTGGGAATTTTCACAAAATCCTAAATCCTCAGAAAAAGGCTTTATTTAAGAAATAGGATTCTAATTAATAAAGTCTAAAGGACTTTCTGAAAATTCCTAACAGTTTGGAAATACAAATCAGAAAATTGATCAGCGGCGCTGGTCGACACCCGGTTTTGAAGAAATTCATTTTAATTCTAGAAAATTCCAGAAATCACATAAAATTTAATAATTGGAAAATGATATTTGAATTGAAATCGGATAAATACGGAAGGTAATTCGGA